>UFQX01000927.1:0-18028 GCA_900497675.1 Arapaima gigas
GACCACCGTTCCCTCCCTGTTTGACCTTTGACAACCACCGTTCCCTCCCTGTTTGACCTTTGACGACCACTGTTCCCTCCCTGTTTGACCTTTGAGGACCACCGTTCTCTCCCTGTTTGACCTTTGGGGGACACTGTTCTCTCCCTGTTTGACCTTTGACTGACACTTTTCTCAGCCTGTTTGACCTTTGACAACCACTGTTCTCTCCCTGTTTGACCTTTGAGGACCACTGTTCTCTCCCTGTTTGACCTTTGAGTACCACTGTTCTCTCTTGTTTGCCCTTTGAGGACCACCGTTCCCTCCCTGTTTGACCTTTGAGGACCACCGTTCCCTCCCTGTTTGACCTTTGAGGACCACCGTTCCCTCCCTGTTTGACCTTTGAGGACCACCGTTCCCTCCCTGTTTGACCTTTGAGGACCACCGTTCCCTCCCTGTTTGACCTTTGAGGACCACCGTTCCCTCCCTGTTTGACCTTTGAGGACCACCGTTCCCTCCCTGTTTGACCTTTGAGGACCACCGTTCCCTCCCTGTTTGACCTTTGAGGACCACCGTTCCCTCCCTGTTTGACCTTTGAGGACCACCGTTCCCTCCCTGTTTGACCTTTGAGGACCACCGTTCCCTCCCTGTTTGACCTTTGAGGACCACCGTTCCCTCCCTGTTTGACCTTTGAGGACCACCGTTCCCTCCCTGTTTGACCTTTGAGGACCACCGTTCCCTCCCTGTTTGACCTTTGAGGACCACCGTTCCCTCCCTGTTTGACCTTTGAGGACCACCGTTCCCTCCCTGTTTGACCTTTGAGGACCACCGTTCCCTCCCTGTTTGACCTTTGAGGACCACCGTTCCCTCCCTGTTTGACCTTTGAGGACCACCGTTCCCTCCCTGTTTGACCTTTGAGGACCACCGTTCCCTCCCTGTTTGACCTTTGAGGACCACCGTTCCCTCCCTGTTTGACCTTTGACGACCACCGTTCCCTCCCTGTTTGACCTTTGAGGACCACCGTTCCCTCCCTGTTTGACCTTTGAGGACCACCGTTCCCTCCCTGTTTGACCTTTGACAACCACCGTTCCCTCCCTGTTTGCCCTTTGAGGACCACCGTTCCCTCCCTGTTTGACCTTTGAGGACCACTGTTCTCTCCCTGTTTGACCTTTGACTGACACTTTTCTCAGCCTGTTTGACCTTTGAGGACCACTGTTCTCTCCCTGTTTGACCTTTGAGGACCACTGTTCTCTCTTGTTTGACCTTTGAGGACCACCGTTCCCTCCCTGTTTGACCTTTGAGGACCACTGTTCCCTCCCTGTTTGACCTTTGAGGACCACCGTTCCCTCCCTGTTTGACCTTTGAAGACCACCGTTCCCTCCCTATTTGACCTTTGAGGACCACTGTTGTGCTGATGGTGTTGATTGATTAACACGACTGTCAGTTTTTCACTGGACTCGTTCTGCTCGAATCCACTTCTCTTCATGAACTTCCTTGCTTCTCCTGGGACTGTGAGCAAGACAGGGCCACAGGCTTCATCACTGAAGCATCTCGCACACGGCGGTGGAGCTGGAGTGCCGGATGAGTTGTTTGTACAAGCGAAGGGCAACGGGGGGGGCGTCAGAGTGTCTGTGTGTATTTGTGCCTGGGAGAGAGATGGGAGTCGATCTGGATGTGACTGCTGCGTGAAAAATGGATAACTACATAATAAAGATTTAAAATAAGTCCCACCAAGAAAAGGGTTGGCAAAGGATTCAAAGCGAATTATACTTCTTGTCCAGGTATTTACATACAATAAGCTAATCTGAATAAAAACCGATGGGATTTAAAATAACGCTAATAATGCAGAATTTTCGACAACATCTTTTTCTCCTTATTGCGCGTCATTTCGTCCATTTCGGGTCCAGGAGGGGTGTTTGGTAACGCACAAGAACCTAAAGCTGTGCACAGGCTCTGCTGCTGAGCCATCAATGCGCAGAGGGGGCTGGATGACTCAGAACCTTCTGAAATCAACCATCACCTCCTTGGCCTGGCTGATGCTGAGAGACAGATTGTTGTCCAGCACCAGGCCCCACTTCCCCTCTGTAGGCCGATTCATCGTTGTTGGAGGCGAGACCCACAACTGTGGTGTCGCCAGCACAGTGGACGATGTGGTTGCTGCTGTATTTGGCGACACAGCAGCTGGACAGTAAACAGCAGTGGCTTGAGCACCTCGCCTTTGGTGCTGCCCACGTTCAAGACGATGGGACCGGAGGGGTTTCCTGGATCCTCAGGGCCTGTGGCTTTTTGGTGAGGAAATTCTGGGCCCAGCTGCACACAGGAGTGTTCAGACCCAGCAAGGACAGTTTGCAGAGTAAAAAATGATGGTATTTAACGCTGAGCTGAAGCCAACGAACAGAATTCTGACATGTCTTTACCCTCTGGAATTTGCTCAGTTTTGAGTCCCAACAAGCATTTTTACAAAATCAAGGTAAGAATAAATGTGCGGCAAAATAATACAAAATTCCATCCGTTTTCCCCCAAATAGTTATGGTGTTGTTATTCTACATCTGTTGTATTAATTCTTACAAACTGTGTATCTGAACAGGGATGTTCAGATGATCCTGAGGGACTCCCAGGAAGCACAAGTCCTAAACCCGATACAAGTCCATTGCAAGACTCCTCAACATGTTGCACTATATCAGATATTTCCCGCAGCGCCATTTTTCTCTTTATTCTCATTTTTACCTTTCGTGTTGCTTAGCACATTTCTTTTGTTTAGCTGCTTTCACGGACATAAGGAACAGTCACCGCCGCTGATACGACCCTGCTCAGACACCCGGCCCCGCCACGGCCTTGTTTCAGTGTTGCGAGAAAACAATGCGCTCTTGTCCGTTTTGCTAATCGCGGGAAGCACGGTCTACGTACAGTTTCCACGGCAACCCCGTAGGGTGTAAATCGCCTTGCAGACATATGGCTGACCGCAGGGACATGCGGCGCCGCGCAGAAGTATTCAGACCCTTGGCAAAATCGCGCGTTTTATCGGACAACGAAACGACGCTTTGATTTTACTTTCCGTGTGACGTTTTAATTCGGAGGAATCGTGCTCAGGATTAATCGTTGTCGGGCGACGTGAGTTTTACAGAATGTATTATTAAAGAAACCCAGTTTGTCAGCGGTCTGAGTACTTTTGTCATCCCCGGGACCTTCCACTGCCACCCTGCTGTCGTCAATTGGGAAGGAGCCGCGGTTTCGGTCCGGAGGCGCCAACATCAGCACCCCGCCACCCTTCACGCCGCGTGTTTAAGGCACCCGTGACCCCCGGGATCTCTCTCCGAAAAGCGCCAGGATTAGCCACTCCAAAATCCCCAGCAAAACACGCCGGCAACTCAAAATGACATTTCAATAATTTCCACATGGTAACTTGACTGGAAAGTGACAGGGATGCTATCAGACCCAGAGTTCATTAAATAACATCAAACAAACCTTCCCCCTTTCCCTCACTCCTCATGTATTACTGCTCCCCCGGTGGGAGAAGACAGACGTCGTGTCTATGGTGTCACATCTTTAATCCTTCTGCTTCATTGAAGGGTTTAGGTTGTAGAAAATTGGCTACCCTGAGCAGTTTATTAAAAAAGGAAAAACACAGTGTCACGGAGGCGCTTTTTGTTGAGCTGAGGAATTTATTATTCTTGCTTTGTTTTTGATGACTGTAACTATAAGCTACTACAATTTGGCGTCTGTCTAGTTTAACGTGTTAAAAATTTGCTCATCGAAGGTGGCAAATTATTATTTGCAAATGTAAATTATAATTATTAAAACAATTAGAATCGGGCGTCCAGCTCCGGAGATTTACACAGCACGTTTGGACAGGAGACCACCTTCTTAATCGCGACGCCACGTGAGGACGAGCTGATAAATCCCCCCTTAATGCGCATGATAAATTATTCAGGGTGACAACACGAGCAAAAATCAATACTGTTTTTATCTTCCATTAAAAACATCAGCAATATGAAAAAAGAAAGGAAAAAAAAAGCTAAAGTAGTTAAAATAGTTGAACAATAAGCATTAACGGATTACGGTTTTACGCAAACACTGGAATCGGTGACAAATCTGCGACGTTTTAATTTTCAAACCGGCATAAGTTGTATAGAAGACATCCTAACTGACCTGCTACAGCGAATTGATCTTAAATTGAGTCCCGTCACTTATAAACGGAATAAACGCGTTTGTTTGGACGCCGGAGCCTGTTAACACCTGAGGTGCAGAAGCAGTGATTTTCGCTAACATGGATTAATCACGGAATAAACGCAAATGCTGCATGTTTCTGGGTGTCGCCGAAGTGTGTTGGTTCACGCTTTTACGCATCTGCTCGGTTCATTTTTTCTGCTGCTTGTCTTGTCCAAAGTCGAGCGTGTGTGTGTGTGTGTGTGTG
The DNA here is from genome assembly GCA_900497675.1 of Arapaima gigas. Lineage (NCBI taxonomy): Eukaryota > Metazoa > Chordata > Actinopteri > Osteoglossiformes > Osteoglossidae > Arapaima > Arapaima gigas. The sequence goes on from UFQX01000927.1 coordinate 4,391, forward strand.
TGTGTGTGTTTCCTCCAGCTCTTTGCGTTGACCTGAGCGAAGCGGCATTCTTCACAGATGAAATCGGCAGCGTCGTCGTACTGCTCCTCAGATGGCTTTCAACCCGCCGTGTCAGGAGTTAAGCATTCTGCGTGCCGAAGTGTCACTGCCGACGTCCTATTTGTGTGGCGTATGAATAAATCATGCGAGGGGTCAGATAAGCAGGAGCGCGCGGCTCAGGTGCAAGTGTTATCCGGGTTTTGCAGTTCGGCTCCGAATTTCCGGCCCTGCCGGGGCGGAGAGGCGCGTACGCCGGTGGAATATTTCACTCAAAAGTTTATGAATGGCTTCGGCTGTGCGGAGGTAAGATCAGAGAGTAGAAAGTTCCCAGTTCTCAGTGTGGAAAAGTACTTGTGCGGAAAAGCAATTTCAAGAACCAGAATTAAACTAGGACATTACTACCTTTTATGTAACAATTTTTGTGCTAAATTTGAAAAGTCGGAGGGATAAAAATTCCCGCTCCGGTGGATTAAATTATTAATGAAATATGACGCGCTATTGATGGGTGTCATTTGTGACTGGAAGCGAGGCAGGCAGTGGAAACGGAGCCAGATCGACCCCTGGGCGCGCTTACACGTCTGGCAGCCGGAGAGGGTGCCGCAGATGTGAACGCGGGCGGCGCAGCGCGTCGATCCGTGTCAAACCGTGGCCCTGGGAAGGATTGAGAGATCCTTCCCCGCATCCCCACCACCACGCGCAGCCTCGGGGTCACGGGTTGTCGGGTCGCCGGAAATCAAAGCCCCCCACCCCCCACCCCTTCACCCTGCAACGCTACGGCAGCCCGGCGTAAAATGCAGATGAAGCACGAGCGCGCCGGGCACCTGTGGGGCTTGGACCCGTCGCCGTGTGGAGCGCTGCGCAAATGACTGACACACCCTTGGAAGAAGCCACAAAAAGCTCTGTTTTTGAAAGAAGCGTCTTAAAACCTTAAGCGGAGCCGCGCGTCGTTCGCCGAGCCGGGGAAGGAGAGCCCCCCGAACGAGGCCGGGAGGGACGGGGGGTGTTTATCGAACGGCGAAGGCTGACATCAGCATCCGGGGTTGGCCGACTGATCCCAACCAGACACGATAACGCTGTTTTAATTGCGGCGCCAGCAAAAGCGTCACTCGGGGCGGAACACGAACCCGAAACGCTCACAACGGGGCCTCGAGGTGCGGGGATCGGCCGACACCTCGCTTTGCGAGCGCTCGCGCTACAGCCGCGTGACTTCATTTCCGTGGCCGCGTTCCAGATGTAAACACTGCGTAGGAAACGGGAGAAATCTCACAGTAGCACATGTTCTGGCGGTGGGGCGCAGGAAAATCTGTTTCTCAGCGTCTGATTCATAAAGGAAAAAACACCCCCCCCCACACGAAATGTCATATTTTCTGTCGGCTGTAAAGGCGCCGCGTTGTTTTTTTCCCCAATCGCCACCGGTAAGTCATTAGCGCCGGTGCGATTTGAAAACACGTTTCCCCGACACTTTGACTCGCACAATAGCTCTGCAAATGTTTCCGCGGCCCGTTTGCACATCGCTGCTGCAGGCTGTGGAAAGATGGTGCCTTTGAATGTAAGATGGAACTGCCCAGCTGGGAGGGTGAGCAGTGGCTCCTCATGCACTGTGCAAACCGCTTGGGGCCACTGAGATCAGAACACTACCTTCAGGCTGCTGTACCTTTCACAGACAAACACCCTGTGTGATCACGGCATAGCAGAGACCCACCGGCGGCGCCAACGTGGGGCCCAGAAGCTTCCCAGTTAAGGAAAGGGATGGGTTATGTTAGGGAGGAGGGTCTGGGTTTGACGGTGACACCGGGGGCAACGCTCTCTAGGTTTGGATGTGGGTGCAAATAAGGCTCAGCCTGTGCAGAGTTTGTAGGTTCTCCCCACGGGTCTCCTCAAGATGTTTTGGTTCCTGCACACGGTGCAAAGACGTGTGTTTCTGGCGAATTGGTGACTCCAAATTGCCCTTTGCACGTGCGTGTTCCTGCAGCGCGGTGGAGTCCCGCCTCGGTTTCCGGGATGGGCTCCAGACCGCTGCAGCTCTGCGACAGACGCGGTTATTGAGGATGGATGAACGGATCAGCTGGGGGCAGCTAAGGTTAAAAAAACGCACACCTGGGCTCCGCGTCGCACAGTTAAGGCGTCGCTCGGTAGAAGTGCACGTTGTCGGCCTTTTGAGGCGGAACCGCGATACGGGCGGCGGCAGAAGTCGCACCGTTCCTTCCCATCATCCCAGGGCAATTGGCTAAGTACAGCCGGTCCTGAGTTGACAATATGGCGGCAATATGTTTCGTTCAGTGGTGCTAAGCAACAAAATGACCCCCCCACCCTTTCACAAGAATACTGTTAGTGATCTGCATCAGAACGTGGACGTGGGAAACGAAACACAGAAGTTGCGATGCGAGCGCTGCTCAGGGCATTGTTTAAAATGTGGCCGTATGAACGAATCCATCAACGGCTACTTGAGCGGACTTCACAGGGACACGGGACGCCGAGGGACGGACAAAGACACAAAGACACAAAGCGGATGGAACAGATGTCGTGATGTTCCATTTTTTTGTTCTCTTGCTACACTTCCCCCTACAGACCTTATTTCCCCCGAATCGCAAGCGGGGCGGCCGTAGAGCCGGGCGACGCGTACGATTTTCGCGAACACGGATCGGAGCGTCTGCATGCTGTTCACGCTCGCGGTTTTTTAAATGAAACGGAACGCAGCCCTGGCTAATCGCGAGGTTCCAGCGGGACACGGGAGGGACGGCCACCGGTGTTTTAAATCAGCGCGGCTGATGGCAAAATGGGCTGTTTGTGTAGTGATTAAAGTCACATTTTTAATTTTTTTTTTTTTCAAGAAAGCGTCGGTCTGTGGCACAGGAGGACGCGGACGCTGGGATTTGGGATGTGTTTTTGCTTTGTCCTCGAGTTCCACGTTCTCCCTACTGTCTGACCCCCCCCTCCCCCAGTCTAGCGTCCAAGGGCCTGGGTCCAGGGAACCTTCGCACAGCTTCTTGGTGGTGGGCCTGTCCTGAGCTGACCAGACTTCCCTCTCCCTTCTGTGCTGCAGCCGGGGGACGTCCCCTCTCTGGAGGTGGATGGGGTGCACCGCATTCACATGGGTCTCCTCTAGGTGTTTTGGTTCCCGCACACAGTCCAAAGACGTGTGTTTCGGGCAAATCGGTGACTCCAAACCGCCCTTTGCACGTGTGTGTTCCTGCAGCGCCTCGGTTTCCGGGATGGGCTCCAGACCGCTGCGGCTCTGAGACAGACGCGGTTATTGAGGATGGATGAATGGATAGACTGGATTGGAGCCAGAAATTGTTCTTGAGAGAAAATTGCTAGAAAAAGAATGGGTGGCAATAAAATGTGTTGTACTAGACCCCCCCATTCTGTCTCCAGGCTCTGTGCTGACTGTAACCCCCCTCTGTTGGCCACATTCCATGAAGAACACCAATGCCTACTGCTTAACCCTACAACTTTTTCGAGCTTCTGGTGGTCTACCAGCCACGGTCCTCTCTGGTCGTCCCCAACATCCTCTCTTAACGGCGAGGCGGTTCAGCCCAGACGCATCGGATGCTGCTGAGCAGAACCCGACTGGTTTCTGATGGTGGAGGAGAGTGGAACACACACTTTGGCCAGGACTTCACGTTCACGGAGAAGTCCATTAATAATCACAGAACAGACACTCTACAGGTGTTTACAAAGCTGGAATAGAGGGTCAGTTGGGACTGATCTCCAGAGTGAAGGAGGGTCCATTAAGACCTCTTTTGCCAGGGATGGCAGCTGGTGACAGCTCAGCCAGTCTCCTTCAGGAGTGCAGCGATGAACAAGTATCCAATTCAACGATCTGGTGCCTCTCTGCTTCTCAGGTAGAAGCCTTTGGGTTCAGGAGTGGTGCAAAGGATGTGAAGCCTGGGGGCTTCCCAACATCTTCATAACGGCTGTCAAGCCACGACCCTCCGTGACGGCGGCACAGAGGGTCCCATAGACCACTGTGAACATTTCAGGGAGATGACCGCCGTCTACCAGAGCTTCTTCACGGAGCACAGTGGTCAAGGAACATTCATTAGGAGAGGAAGGCCTGCATCTCCTCAGTGGCTCGACAGTTAGGCTGCACCGAGCTGGCTGAGGAGGTGGACCAGAGGCTGGTCACCCATGGTGCTCATGTCACTCTTGTCCCGAGTTTCAGCACCACTGTAACAACCGGTTTGTGGTGAAGGAGGACGTGAACTCAGGAATTTGGATGTACGTTTGCTTTATTCTGGGGACTGCATGTTGGGAAGTTGTTGAGGAAAAGTGGATCAGAACTCCTGTCCTCTGTCTCCAGGGGATGTCCTCTTACTGTGAACAGAAGGGACTTCGGGGGGGGGGGGGGGGCATGACACCTTAGGTGTTTGTTGGTTGTAACTAGGCATGTGTGTTAGGACTGACCTGGGGTCCCTTTGTTATATCCTGTTTTCTGTGTGTGTGTGTGTGTGTGTGTGTGTGTGTGTTCTGTTCCCCGCCACCTGCTGTAATACTGCTTTTATCAGTTCATGTCGGGGAAAGAAAAGATTAATAAACAAGTAGCCACAGCGATGAAGAGATGGCAGGATGGATGGGTAGATAGGATAAGAGGTGTTCATAAAGTTAAGATTCATAAAGTCTAAGTTCCAGGATATTGCGTGTATCGGAAAACTGATGAGAGGTTCCATTAGAACCTGATCTGCTGGGGGTGGGGGGGAGTGCATTTGTCAGGTGGAGTGTGTTCGGCTGCGTGTCGCTGACATGCCATCATATTCCATATTCTATGGCCTTTAATGGGATTACTGGGGCTCTCGGGTGTGCAAATAGCGGAGGGGCTGGTGGAGCGCACACACACACACACACGCACGCACGCACGCGTCACTGGTTCATGCTAACGTCTAAGAGAGAGAGCAACGAGGGTTACAGAGGCGCGTGAAAAACAAGTTGCGTTCTTATTTACGTGAATAAAAATCATTGGTTTGTCGTGCTCGCATTTTTGGTGGAAATGAGAAGAAAAATCGGCGGTGTGCGACAGCATTAAACAGTGGTTAAACACACGCGCGCGCGCGCGGAGAAATAAGACGCGCCTGCGTGCCCGGGGTTTGTCCGCCAGTGCGGGTTTGATCCCCCACTTTCTGTAAATAACGGTCTTTGTTGCGGGGATAAACCTGGCAGCCGGGCGCTGGACGGACGCCGTCCGCTCTGCGTCCCGTTTTGCTGCATTAAGTCACACGCCGTTTAGGCGCCGCGGTCCCGCTCGGTTTTGCCCGGCTGTTTTGTGTGTGTGTGTGTGTGTGTGTGTGTGTGTGTGTGTGTACATGCACGCGCACACTTGGCTTCTTTAAGTGGGATTCTCCCGCAATGTGCGGTAGGAGGGGTCGCCGTGACGCTGCCCGTAGCGCTCCGCTGCCGAGCTGAGCTGAGCTCGACACAAGAGCGCAGAAACACGCCGGAACGGAGCGGATCGCCGCCTTTCACCTGCAGCCGCGCGCGCGCGCGACACCAGCCCCGGGGACCCCAGCCGCGCGCCGCGACAAGAGCCGGAAGCCGGAGCGCGCGGGACGCACATCCGACAGGGACGTTTGTAAGACCGCAGCGCGCCGCCTGCACGAGGACCAGCATCCGAAGCGCGCAAAACGCCGCCGTGAGCCACGATGACGGCGGGCTTGGTGATGGTTTCGGTGCTGAGCACGGCGCTCCTCAGCGCGTCCTGGGTGAGTTCCGCTCCGCCGCCGCACTTCGCCGAGGCAAACTCGACTTTTGGGGGCTCCGCGTTTGTGTGGAGGGCGGCTCGCGCCTCGCTGACGGACGGACGGGCGGGCGGGCGGCTGCAGCCCGGCTCGCGCCCTGCTGCACGAGGCTCCCGCTTCCCGCAGCATCTCGTCGGCAATAAAAGAGCCCAGGGAAGAAGGCGCGGGTGGCGGAAGCAGCTCTGGCCGCGGTCCGTCCCGCGCAGCAGCGCACTTGACGGTGCGGATGTTGCGGGGATCGATGTCTCTCCTTCGCCGTCAGTTTTATGTCCACTATGCGGTTTTCGCACGATCCCTTTCACACACTCAGCGCTTTCCTCCTACATTCGCAGCCACTTTCAGGACCGCTGGCCGAAGTTCACGCATGTAAAGCCTTAACTATCAGCTCTAATAAACAATCATTACGGAAATGCATTAAAAAAAAAACACCAGCGTTGCAGTTACAAGGCAAAGTTGCCGTTTTACTTGTGGATTTGTTACCGACATGTCCTTCATTCTGCGCTTTATGGTTTATGTCTGCTTCAGCTAAGTTCTCCTAAATTATTGTGTTCCTTTGACCACAAACATCCCTTCTGTGCCTGTTTTTTTTGTACTCTTTATGGAAAGATTGAGCAATATGAGACTGTGCCCTTTTGAGGATTCAAAGGGAGTTTGGAAGCATCACCATATGATTAAATAATTGTTAGCTTTTCTTCTGAGTCCAAATGAACAGACAAATGGATGTTAGTGCCTGGTGATGGAGCTTTTTTTTTTTTTTTAAAAAAAAACACCCACAGGATGAAAGGTCTGGGACACAGTGGGTTTGTAATGGACTCGCAATGAAAGTGCAAAGTGGTGTGAATTAGAATGCCCCCCCCCACCCCAAACTGTGCAGCCCCCTTCTTTCGGGGCACAAAGAGTGTGGGTGCAGAAAGAGCAGCGTGTCCACCGAGACCTTACTGTGAACTTAACTGACTCAGCTGGGCTCTCTGCTTGAGGCCGTGCCGTGCAAGAGGTTTGCTGCACTCGTGTACCCGGCGAGGAGCGGTTGGCAGGCCGTGTGCGGTCACTGGAAACTTGGGAAGCGGCGACTGCGTTACACAGAAGTGTCTTCACTGCAGTGCTTGGCAGGATTTCTCCTGGCGGGGGGGGGGAGAACGACAGTGTTTCACACAAAGGAAAGGGCTGCTCCTGTGACAGTGCTTGCTTTCAGGGAGGGTCTGATCGTGATGTTCTGGTCACTACCTTTAATTTTTCCTTGCTGTGATTTTAACACACGTCCCCAGATGTCACAGTGGGCTAAGCGAGACCCGCAGCCACACGCTAAAGTGGGCTCAGTGAACAGGGTCTCGCAAGCAGCTGCTGTTTGTTGGGAAAGACAGAGTCGGAGGTGGTACGGCGAGCGGATCTGCCGCTTCCTTGACCCCGTGTGACACATGGCATACAGTACAGCAACATTTACATAACGGACCGTTAAGGGCGGCATCTCGCTTACCACGCAGATGTGCAGCTTTGCCACCCACAGCTGTATCCACATTCTGATGTTGGGGAGCGAAGCCACCTGTCACATCTGTGGCACGTAGATGTGTTGCCTTCCCGACACATTTAAGAGCGACGTTTTTGTTGTTTTCCGAAGCGGGTTCTGAACAAACACCCCTTTTGCGGTAGCTCAGCTGTCTGGGAAAGCGCTTCACCACAGATATTATCCATTGAGGGCCAAAGTGACATCAACTCAATATGTTTTTTATATATATCTATATATATATATATATATATATATATATATGCCTCACGATCCATTCTGTTTTTCCGTAGGGGAATTATGGAGATGTACCATCTAAGCCCCCCTGCAGACCAGGATTCTCAGAGAGTTTTTATACAGTGCTTGTTTCAAGGGATATACTGCAAGGCCAGAGTATTCTCAAAGGTAAGCTATAGTCCGTATTTGCAGAATGTGTGTCCCCCGCCCCCCTCCCGTTGTGCGGTCTTTAAGGGAGCCTAAGCGGGAATGTTTGTCTGAGCTTCTTGATCAAGGGGAGAAGAGATGTTTCCAGTGCTCTGCTACTTCATGCTGCTGTTTGCAGAGGGCTGCTGTGTCCTCTTTGGCACGGTACTGCATCACTCCCAACTAAACCCGGGTATGGTATTGCGCCCCGTTGCAAACTCCGAGGGATTGGCGTACACAGCTGAGTGCAGCTCAGAGAGGCTTCTGTCAGATCGCTCTAGGCGGGATGCTGGGTAGAGAGGCCGGGGTGCCCTGCTGCAGGCTCGCTCGCTGCCACGCATCCCTGCACTCACATGCGGTTCGGTGGAAGGATTACTACAGTGTGCACTCAGGGTATGACTGTTGGGGCACTTCCATCAATGGCATGATTTTTCCACTGAGCACCAGGTGTTTGGGTCTCCGGCTGAGACGGCGAGGAGGCGTCAGTCTCCTTCGGCTGGGTGGAGAAGTGATGGTCCACCTCAGAGCCTCGCGGTGCTCACGGAGCGGTAAACACAGCTGCTACGTTGCCAGAGCTCTCCTGTGGCAGGACACCAGCTCAAACCACGTGATGGTGGTGGGGAGGGTGGTTCCATGGTGCAGATGGGGGGAGTGGGACTGTGCTCAAGGTAGTCTCCACTGTTTGTGTGAAACATGATCGTTTTTATTTTTTAGAAATGACTGGTTTTTTATGATTGCCAAGGTACAAATGTACTCTCCTCTTTTCAGCTCTGATGGGGGGGGATCAACATTCTGCTTTAAGGATCCCCTGCTTATGATGTGTTCATGGGGTGAAGGTGTGCGCTTTCTGATGACACGCAGCGATAAAAAAAACTTAAAAATATCTGCGTTTATGTTTATTTTAGTGACTCCCTGTTCATAAAATACCGTAGTTTTCTGTGCAGGATAGAACGTGGGAATATGTTGATGTCAGGGAAAGTAACAGAAAGAGACCCGTAAATGTAATGCAGTATGAATATTTGTTGCTTCAGCAGCAAACTAAGTTTTTCTCTGAGCCGTGTTTGAAGGAAGAGCCGATAGTGCGAGAAATCTAATCGATATCTCACAACTAATTTAGCACCCGGCCTGCCAATATAAGCTAATTGGAATCCTCTATTGATCTATATTGTTTTGCTCCACAGAAAATCTTTGTTGCTGCATGTGCGCCACATTCCTGTTTCCTCCTTGTAAGTGTGTAGAATTTTTATCTGGGCCCTGTGGCTATGGGGTTTTTGCTTACCGAAAGAATGCTTTAAATTTGCGCACCAGTTTAACCATTATAGATCCTGCTTTGCAATGTGTATTTTCCTGCATAAACATAATTGTATAATAGTGATTTGTAGTTGGACGTATAGGAAATGCATGTCTGCTTTTACTGTGGATCACTACAAACTCTGAAATGCAAGAAAGGGTTTTAATTGTGCTTTTATGGCAGCTGCAGGAGACGGCTGGCTTCGGCTGGGAACTGGATAACTACGTGACTCATACAGTGGCCACACTGAGGCTCTGACAGACACTGAGAATAATTAAAAAGACCCTGCTGCTTTCATAATGGCACTTGGTGAAAAGGAAACAGCACTCCATTCTCCTCAAGTGTAGGATATTTTAAACAGGGCCAAGTTAAAATGTTTCTTTTTTTTTTTTACAGTATTTTCCACCAATGAAAGTTTCCAGGCAGATTTCAACTGATTATCTCCCTATTTGCTGCTAACATAAGTTAACATTATGGATAAGGAGTCTGTTTGGATAAAATTTCGGACAATTTTAATGTTCCGCTTCCGCATGTGTTGGAGGTTCTGGTTTTTGCACCCCCCCTTTGCCAGACCTTAATCCTTCCCCCATCTACAGCTAAGATCTGCAGGCAGGCCTAGCAGGATGAAAGAGTTGTGTCTCGATCATGTAAGGTGAACTTCACCCTTGAAGCTGTAACTCAGAAGAAACGTGGATCCGAGTGTGAAAGAAGGCCGCTGAGACGCTCTGGCCTGTCTAGCCTTGGCGGGTCTTGCACTGCCAGCCGCGGGTGCCGTCCAGCTGTGGTGGTTTTGGGGAAGCGGGGGTCCGGCTGGGGCATTTGCTCACGTCAGCTGTGGGGATTCGGAGGAAGGAGGTCTGTTAGTCACAGGCCGAGCATGCGGCAGTGAAGTTATCAGCCCAGCAGGGGGTGTTGACACAGTTCTCTGTCTCCCTGTGAAACATATTATTGATAACACTGCGTGCTGCAACGGCACTAGCAGTTCTGCTGCGGCCGACATCTTGCGTTTTTGCTCGGGGATGCAAAAAATTTTCTTTAAGAGGTTTTATTTTTTCCAGATATTGCAGCTGCATTCCATTTTCAAGATAGAAAATGAATTCTTTTTTTGTCCTCCCATGCATTCAGAACTTTAACAGTTGTGCTGGCAGTTGTACTTTATTTATTGAACATTTATTGCCTGTAAGTTAAACTCTTTTTTTCTGGCATTCTATTAATGCTATGCTTACATCATTTAAATTACTTTTGGAGTTCGGTTATCTTGCCTGTCTGGTGTTCTAAGGATTCTGCCTGGACCATTTCCCAAGAAATGATTCATACGTCTGAAGCTGGATGATTTATTGTTTCGGAGAACGCTGGGTAAAGTTAAAAATTTCAGGACGGTCTAATATTAAAGTTTGTTTACCTAGCGGTGGTGGATCTATAGCTCAGCAAAAAGAGAGGTCTAGTTTGGCTGTCTGTGTAAACCTGTTGAACAAAGTGGACACCTCTGGGAGGTCCGCACTGGGTGGGGAAGTTGGTGGGTGACACCGTTTAGGTCCTGCACGCCATCCTCTCTTACAGGCTCGACAGCCAACATCTTGAAACAGCTGCTGCTTGTGGCCCGACGCACCAGGCCCTCCTTTTGTGGATTAGACTGTGTATTCATTCTGTTGGGCACATGCAGAAAAGCTGTGTTTCCAAGCCTTTGGCAGGAACTGTGGGCTTGTGGTACAGGAAGTATGTTCTGTACAATCGTTCCCCTGGTTGCCAACCTCATTCTGGATTCCAGGGCTGCCGTGAAGCCCAGAGTGAGCCCAGCGTAGCTGCGTGCAGCTAGTGGTGCCACGGTGCTTCTGTGCATGGGGGTTCAGAGGGCTGCTACCAGGGCCCGCATCTTAGTGGCAGTGCTAACATGTTACTTCTAGCTTCTGGAAATATGCACATATACAGTGAAAACTGATTACGTTCGCTGGAAAGTAGTTCAGGTTTTGGGGTAACGTCCGATTAGGAAGTGAGCCGCCATGTCTTCCCAGCTCTTCTGCAGCAGTTTCCAGAGATGTAGGACACTTGCTGGTTGTTCTGCTTCCACTCTTCTTTCCAGCTTGTTCCACATAGGTATTTGCCCACGGTTTCCAGGTGTTCTCACACTTCCTCTGCTATTGTAAATGAGCAGAAGAAGGACATAGTCAGACACTGTCCTCTGTACTACATTCTCAAAGCGATGAAACCACAATGTTGTTCGGAGCTGCATCTGCTGTGTGAAGACTTAGCTCACACTGCTTGGATTGGTAGCAGTGCAGGTTTCACATGAATATTTTTCATTTAATATGACGCTATCCAACGTGACCACCAACAGAAAAGGGGTCAGCAGCACGAAAAGACTGAGTGTCATATTGCTTTCTTGCAGCCATGCTTTCACAGAAGATATGTTGAATGTGTGCAAAACTGCAAGAGGCATTATACAAATTGCTCAAGTTAAGTTGCGGAATGCCTAGAGCAAATATACTTCATGCGCTATATATTCCATGGAAGGTCAGCCCAAATCCTTCTGCTGCGTCAAAGTGAACCAGTCCACTCATGCTGAGCATTCCCCCCAAAAACGGTGATGGGAAAGGACCCTGATCCTCACAGTTTTCACTGCGGCCTTCAAACACACTTCCTTTTTGCCCCACCACTCCAGGCTGGATAGAAAACCAAACTCGCCACCTGCTTTTGTCTGCCCTAGCTGGGCTTGAAACTGAGTCATACACAGAGCTACAAACTGTTTCATCCTGATCTCATTGTGTCCACCATTGCCCGGATTCGTTCCGTTGCATAATCCTTTAATAAATGCCATTTGGAATATAATTTGTGGGGGGGGGGAGTACAGCTTGGGCAGTTCATGCTGAGATGTGGAGTAAACACACTTAATGGGCACAAAACAAGCATACAAAAATGCTGGTGATTCTTTTTACTGTCACACTAGCATATTTCCCATTTAAAATTGTTGACCGAATGCAGTCAGAGGACTGGCCTAGTTGGAAATGGCAAAACCCCTCTAGCGCACACCAGGGCTCTTCGGCTCACACTCCCACAGTGGTGTCAACTGCTCGCCCAAAACCTTCAGCCTCCTGACAGTTAATAGCAGGAGCAATGTGGCATTCCAGTGGTTGCACATTACAGGGCAAACAGTCGTCTGCAAATGTTTAGTGCAGACAGTCACTTGGAAAAGGGAATGACTAAATTCAGCGCACACTGAGCAACCGCCATAACGTAGTGCTTGCAGGGAAGAGATACTATTTGATTTATTCATTTCACTGACGCCTTTGTCCAAGCGAGATGTGGCGTGGGGCGTGCTGTACTAAGGTACTAACTCTGCTTTACTCATTCATACAGTAGGGCATTTTGGCTGTAAAAAATCAGAGTAAGTACCTTGATCAAGGGTATAATATGGCAGAAGCTGAGATTTAAACCCTAGACCTCCAACCCCAAGGTGTTGATAGTGCTCTTCTACCTGCTGCTGCGTGTAGTCTGTCTTTAAGCACTCTTACATTTCAAAGCACCACCTTCCACTGCGCTTTCTGTCGTTTAGCCATAATTCCAAAACAGTCATTTGTATGTAAAATATTTAAAGAGGATTCACAGTTTTAGATGGTAGTGCCGATTCCAAAAGTTTATTTTTTTTTTAAAATGCACACTATGTGAATCCAAAGCACCCTTTCCCCCTTATTTTCAAATAGAATAAAGTTGTTTTGATATCTGTATTTTTTTAACACAGCGCCATATACATTGAAACATACATCTTTATTCTTTGAAGCAGAAGTGAGGTCTCCATGTCAGTACATATTAGTCTGTGCAGGGGTGTGACTTTATCAGCACCACCATAGTTCATAGCTTCGGTATTTTATGAAAAGGCAATACCAGGAGAGTGTAAGATAATATTCTTTGTCCCTTTCCATTTTTATTTGATTTACATTTGCAACGGTGTGGCCGTTTCAGAGCGGTGAGGAACCACAAAAGGCGAGAGGGACGTTGCAAAGCTTTTGATATTCCATGTAATTACATAATCCGTATGGCTCACACAATATCGGTACAGTCCAAATATATCTTACAGCTCAAACTACACCGAGGATGTAGTCATGTAAGGGTGGGATGCCTTATCATTGACTCCGTGTTCCCATGTGAAGCTTGTCGAGAGTCAACCTAGGAACGGGCTTTTGAGGAGAAGCTCTCATCAAAGCAGTGGATTTCAGACCCGCACCTAAATTCTGCACCCGGTCATTAGAAAGGCATTTCGGAAAGGACTAGCAGGTGGAGGCCATTATTTTTTAATGAGATTTTCACCATCTTCTCCTCTGGCCCCAGGAGACAGCACAATTTCCTGCTGATTGAGTTACCCAGCAGTGTTTGTGAACTGAGTGTCCTTGTCATCTGTTAGGTACATTAAAAGGGGGTCTGTGCGGCGCTCTGCTCTGTCCTGTTACGTCCTGGAGGATTCACCCAATACTCTTTCTAAATTTATAAAACTGTTTTTTGCAGGTCTGGTGATGGTTGTTCTGCATGTACGAGTGGCGTCAGGTAAATCCAGGGATAATAGGAAAGGCTGCAGGCACCGCTGTTTGGGTGTGGGTGGTTTTTCTTCTCCTGGTGTTCATGAAGACCCCCCCCCCCCCCCCCCCCCCCCCCCCCCCCCC
>UFQX01000927.1:18049-96530 GCA_900497675.1 Arapaima gigas
CCCCCCCCCCCCCCCCCCCGCCTGTCTCCTCTGGCATCTGGCACCTGTGAGTCTGCTTCCAGGTTGGCACTGAGAGTGGTTGAGGGGTGGTTGGCACCACTGCCCTCACTGATAGTCCTTCTCTCTTCCCTGGTGTAAGGGCTCCTAGAGCTCCGGCCAGTCTAAGCTGTTCTGTTTTCCGAAAGCTACGATCCTACGTTGCCTGGTTATCGATGAGACGTTTTTCTTCCCTGAGATCTTTACTGACCCTTTCTGCCTGTGCTTTTTTCCTTTGCAATGGCTGCAGATGTAGTACTGCACATATTTCCATTCGGAAGTGAGAGTGACATTAATCTTTCCTGTCTCTTATGTTAAGCTTTAGTTTTCCTGCACTGCTTCTCCATCAGACTGTGCAGAATTTCAGAATGAAATGCTCACTCTCTATCTGATGGTATTTACATATGCCTGTGGGATTATATCATTCCGTTATTTTAACTGCTGAGCCTCTCCGCACCAGAATAAAAGGCGTATGGAAAGTAATGATTGGATTGTAGGAGACAGTAACAGCCCAAGTGAATGGAGACCCCCATGAGAGCACTGTAGCTCTGCCTATCGAATATATGTCTGGTTCAAAGCCACTTCCTCAGATGAGCCTGCAGATGAAGATGCACTTGCCTTGTGTGGCACAGTGGACTAAACCGGCTGTTAGGAAATCATTTCCCATACTGCTCATCTCCGATGCTGTGTGATGAACACAGTAAATAGCAACATGACTAGCAGGACACATAAATACGCCGTAATATGTTTTACTTGTATGAACATCATGAAATCACTACTCAGAAGTGATGTAGCTTTTAACTACTACTGCTGTTAAACTCACTCGCACACTTGCAGGATGAGACTAGTCTTGCTGCTATGGAAACAATTGTGCCTCTGATGCAGAAGAAAGTGTATATGTTGAGAATGGAAGCGCAAAACTGTGTAATGTGAACGAACGAAAAGCAGGACATGACGTCGGAAAGCGCACGAAATCAGAAAAGTACATTGTCGTGTGGAGAAATTACCCTCCTTTTGCATTTACACCTCAGTAAATCTCAGTTTTTCAGGACCTTTGCAAATTAATTTTCATCTACAAACTGCAGTGTAGTATTAGAGATATTTTGGGTGAGAGCTAATGCTGCCGTAGCCTGTCTCTTGCTTCTGGGAATTGGGGGTGAGAGGAGCAGGAGGACAGGAGAGAGTGGAGAACCAGCGTTCTTTCGCAGATGGATCCCAGAAGGTGGAACATTCGGAGGGAGATTATGGCCGTATCAGAGGCGAAAGGTATGGACGCAGCTGCGGATCCGCGCCATCGTTGACTGGGGGAAAAGGAGGCGGCATTGGGACTTTTCCGCCATGGCCTACCACGCACCGTGCGACAGCCTTTCTTCTGAGCCCCGTTTAGCCATTCTTCTTGAGCGCAGAGAGATTATCTTATCAGACCCCAGAGCTCTTAGGACAGCACCTCCTCCGCACATTTTCTACTCCAAAGAAGGGCACTGCTGCTTCGGTGTGACATCGTTCGTTGTTCAAAGACAGAAAACAGATCCTTAGCGTGAATAAACACAATTAATCGGAACCTGCAGTTCTGTGCACACGTTTTTTCTGTGGAATTTTCTCTTCTGGGTTCTGTGTGCAGGCATTATCGCTGAGGCGTGGCGTTGTCTCGGTTAGGCCCTGTTAGACCACAGAGTTGGACCAATGGGGATGGTGCCCCGTGCTTGTGGCCACTGTGGTCAGACCACGTTACCAATGTGCAAGAACACCCACAGATGTGTGTTTTGTTGCTGCCGTTTCAGGCTGGAGCCGCAGGCATCTGCTGTAGCGTACTGCGCACCCCCACACTCCCCGTGCCCCACACAATTCACTGTTGACCGCATGTGTTTGTGTCTGACTGCCTGGGACAGAAGGGAATACGTTGAGGCACCAAGGCCTAATTCCTTCTGTCTACATCTGCATCTGCTAGTAGGATCTGGTTGCATATCGAAGGTTTAGATGAAAGAGGCGGTCGTTTTATTGCATGCGGGGGTCATGGAGCTTCCTTCCCTGTGGAGAAGCCGGCGGCCCCCACCTTCAGGAACCGGAGCGATTAGGACCCTGTTTTAGGAGAAGAGCACGATGCCAAGGGATTACCCGAAGCCAAGCCTCAGAACCCGGGTAATACCCAAGACTGGGGCTTTCCATGAGACGGCAGAACAGAGCGATTTCTCAGACAGGGGGCTTAGCCATGAGAAACACGCAAGCGGCCGATTAAACATGTCCCGTCGGCTTCCTTTAATATAAGCCGTTTTGCGTTTGGTGTTTCTCGCGTTTTGCTCATAGGATTATTCTGCAGGACCTGTGGTAAATAAATCAGATTATTTATCTAGTTATTTATTTGTAAAATGTGACCAGTGCCTTACAAATCTGTCCTGTTCCAGTCCCAGTGCAAACAGATCCAATGGAACTAGTGATTTATTCCCTCTTTTACCTATAGCTTGGCCAGTACCCAGCCAACTGTCTCTCTGTCTGTTCCATTACATCCACCTTTTCTCCCATCTGCAGCTTTTTAATTATCATCTAATTGATTTGTTTAGAACCAGCATTGCTGTGGAACAAGCAGGGGGGAGGTGATGATTCGGAGGCTGAAAGTCTAGGCCGTTGGTATGAAGGTGTGCAAGTAAAGCAGGGGAAGAAGAAAAGAAGCGTGTCTTCACAGCGGTTCCTTACCTTCCTCCTCACGCTCACTTCTTAACCACAGGAATGATTAAAACTGCATGCTCTTTATTGAAAGTACCCTCGCATACAGGAGGGAGCTTAGATCTCAAAACTCCAAAGTTCAGAAGTACACAGACACAAAAACAGAAAATCTGGGTAGTATTATAAATTAGTCTGTATGTGAAATATTTAAAGGTGTAAACTTTGTATGACTAATAATTTGTCCTGGTATATATATCCTTTATCACCTGTTTTATTTATTACTGTTCTAAGAGGAGCTGTTGTTGATAGATGAGACTTGTGCATATGGAATTCTTTTTGAATCACGCTCCAAAAGCTTGTGGTCCTCGAGAGTGTAAAACTGACAAATTGGATAGTGTTTCTTCTTCATCTGCTGTTGCCTGTGCGGGAAACCTTCAACACTGTTAAGAAAGGCTTTAAAAAAAGCTCCAGAAGACCAGACTTCTGACCTAATCGCAGATTGTCTCCAAAACATGAGTTTTCATTAAATCCCAAACTTGTAAAGCAATGCATTAGTGCTCTGACTGAAACAGAAACATGGGTGGGGAAAATGGTGGTGGTATCAAAATTGTCTTAATTCAAAGAAATAAAATTTTATGTGACAAACCCGAATTTTGCTTTCTTAACATGTTGAACTTGGACAAAGAGCTGAATGCTTCCTTTGCGGATTCACCAGGATAAACATTAATTATAGCCATTAATTATATATTTTTTTTAGAGGAAAACATAGTTTTTTCAGTACAGTCCATCCTCAGTTTTCTAGACAATATGGCAGATATGGTGAAACTCCATAAAATCCAAAGCATAATTTAAAGTATATTATCTACTATGGCTCTGTATACTTTACTGTGTAGTAAAGTAAAAGTTTTATGACCTAATGTAGTGTGTAATGAACATGTGCCTAATAAAATGAATCAGTTTCCTTGAAAAAGCTAAAAATTATTTAAATCATATTTTCCCTTATGTTTAAATTGAGGTTTTTCAATATTTATGATTGTTCTGTTTTTCACTGGAATATTTTTGAGATGCAGATGTTAAAATCTAAAATCTGAACTGAGGGTGGATTGTATAAACAGTCTTTATGTGAAATTCCTCTCAAACCTTCTGAACAGTAATATGTTTAAAAAAATAAACTAAGATAAGCCTGGTCCAGCAAGCTTTCTTGTGTTTGGGGGGGGGGCATGTTCAGATCTTTCTAGAGGACTGTATGCACAGCAGTAATGAATTTGAGGACAACCTGTTAGCAGAACAGATGCTCTTCTCAGGCTTGCAGTCTTCTCGTCTTGAGGCGTAGATTGTCTGATATCATGTGGAGAGAAACCTGCAAAATTCAGTTTATTCATTTGTTCCGTATTTTATGGAGGTTCCCGCTGATCCGGTTTGTATCCAAGGACACTGGTGAGCTAAAACGGATATTTGGAACTGTTTACAAAATAATACTTATCAACGGAAGAAAAATGTAGGCTGTTCTTTTCGAGAACCCTTTGACATATCCAAAGTCCTGGCTGAAATAGATCATTCTAGACAAATCTGGGTGAGCAAGTTAGTTTTTGTGTGTGTCCAGTGTGGTGGGTTACAGGAGGCTGTCTTCTGTATTGCAGTTTAAGATGCTTGCAGCTATGAGCCCTAGGAGGAAGCCGGTGAGGAAGCTCAGTAATTGGCCAGATATGAGTCCTCCATGTCCACTCCATGCTCACTCACAGTTGGACAGTGGGAAGCAGAGCTTGGGTCAGCAGGAAGTCTCTGCTTTTTTTTTCTGTGTCCAGTGATGCCATTTCTTCTCTTATGGGTAGACATAAAAACCAATTTTCCCTTTGCCTTTATCCGTCTCCCTACCTTCATCATCATTTCCAGCACCACTCAGAAGTCTGAGTGCATCTGGGCAATGTGGGCAGTACTTGTATGGTACAAACTGGAGACAAGTTTGAAACCAAAGAAAATCTCAAGTATCCCACATCTCTGTGAACTGCTGTACAAGAGCTGGGAAGAACCCTGTTAACCGAACATCTTCTGGAAAATGTAGAGTCCACACTCACTCTTCTGAACAATACTGTATGTTGAGGGAATCTATGACAGAACCTTGGATTAGACACTGGGGGTAAAGGTCTCGAAGGAAGAACTGTAGTATGAAAAAGAGTACATTTTCTGGGTGTAAAACACATCTAAAAGCAAAATACTACTTTCATTATCAATAACTAAACTGTCTCAGAATGTTTTTTTTTTTTTTTCCCCAGGGCATAATTAAATGCAAGCAAAACCATTTTAGTGTGGCCTGGTTCACATGCAGACAGTCTCACACTTTTGCAGCTCTTCATCAAATACCCCCTAGCCTTTCTGGGCTTTGTTCTCTTAAATAGCAGCAGCCGAAATAGCAATATGCAAAACAGAAGCAGCAACAGTAGCTGTTGCTGGCTCACTACGTAGGGAGCATTTTCCACATTGGTCGTGTAGTTTGATGGCCACATAAGCAGCATGTCCCCATGGGTAATGTAGTTTGAAATCCCACGGCTGCCATGTCCTTAAATAAGCTGGTTGAATTTTTCAGTCCAGAGCGTATTCCTGCCTGCCAAACATCAACAATACGCTTTAGAATCCGGCACTCAATCACATTAAAGCCAGCCAAATACACAAAGGCTTGTTCCTCTCAACTCTCCCACAGTCCTGGTTCTTTGCAGGGACCCTCCCTTAATGCCATGTGAATCCATACTAAAAAGAAAGAAACCAGCGTTAGAAAATGGACCGATGTGGACATGTTTCCAAAAGCACTGACAAACAGTATCTGAAACAGCAGCTTCAGTTTGACTGCTGCACTTGCAGGATGATTGTCAGTGTCTGCCAGAATGTTTTTGTTGTTGTACAGTGTGTTTGCTGAATCACAAATGTAACTTTTTTCTCTCGTGCAAAATAAGTCCCGACTAGTGCCAAAGTTGCTGAGCAGTTCTTTACAAATGGTGTGTTTACATGAAGGTCAGTCCCGTGTTCAGCTGTGGGGCTAGAAGGTGCTCATCACCAATTGTACTGATGGCTTTTCGAATGCAACCCACGTAGAGCCCCCCCCCCCCCCCCTAACATGGAGGAGGGAAATGAAAAAACCCGGTTTTCCCACTCTCTGCTCTGAGGGAGATTGTCTCAGCACTTCTTCTGGAACAGCAGTTTGGGAGGGTGGTCTAAAAACAATTATAAAGGTAGCACTGACCCCCCCCCCCCGAGCTCGTTCTGCTTGGGTGTCTCCCTGATTGCTATAACTATATCGTAGTGACCCCCCGAGTTCAGCCCACTTGGGTATCTCCCAGGAAACTGTAACTATATCGCAGTGACCCCCCGAGTTCGGCCCACTTGGGTATCTCCCTGGAAACTGTAACTATATCGCAGTGACCCCCCGAGCTCGGTCTACTCGGGTATCTCTCTGACCACTCTAGCTGTACCTCCACGAGCCTCCGGCTTAGCTGGTTCAGGATTTACCCAGACCGTTGTGGCTGCCCCTTTGTGAATCCCAGCATACAGTGTTTTGTTGGCAATCTGGCAATTGCAGCTACAGTAGATGCTGAGACTCAGTCATATTGTTTCCATAATCTCTCCAGGGATGGACACGCTCTCTCACACACACCCATTTGCTCTGTCTGACTGAAAGGATGTAGAGGAAGCAAACAGAGTTCACTGTCCAGAGGGTGATTATCTTAAATGAAGAAGTGAAAGAATTACAAACCAGGAGCACAATCGAGCCGTCAATCCTGCAGCTCATTAGCGAACATTAGGACACATGTCGGAACACGGGGAGGGGCGCACGGTGGGCGAGAGATACAGGTTCCTTTCCCGGCACTCCGAGCGGGGCTTTGTTAAGCTTTCATCTGTTTCTGTTCCCCGACTTTAGAGCTGTTAACATAAGGGGGCGGAACAAGCCGAGTCCCATGGATGTGATGTCAGTCACGTCTCAAACCTGTCGGTTCCTTGTAATTCCCATATTAATTAAGAACAGCGATTTGTTAATTTAATTGTAGGTGCTCTGGCTTTTTTCACTTGCTGGGGTAATTTGCCTCGCAGCTGTATGGGTTTTAAATGAAAAGCAACAGGGAACCACAGATCGTTTATTAAAAATTGATTTGCTATAACATAAGTGAGAATTACAGAGTTGGGAAATGTAGGTCTGTGGGGAAATTCTCTAGCTGTATCTTACCAGAATTAGGAAATGAGAGGAAACGCGCAGACAGTAACTTTCTGCGCTTTAAAAAGGCGCCAGCTGGAAAGCGTTCAAAGTTCCTTCACAGTTCTGCCCTGCGAGATCGATACTGAATGCAGCGCAGTGCAGCTCGCTGTTTAATAAGCCAGACATCACAGCACACTCTGTTCATTTACGTTGCACGTGAATTATTTAGGGTGGCACAGCAGGCAGTGCTGGTGTCTGACAGCTCCTGAGCTGTGGATTCAAATCCGCACGGGTTTGTGTGGCGTTGGCATGTCCTCCCCCCCCCATGTTCACATGGGTTTGTCCCGGGTGCTTTGGCAATGCCCACAGTCCAAAGATGTGTGCTTCACCGGTGAATTGGTCACTCTCGGTATGCGCGATTGCCCTGCAGTGCACCGGTACCCATCTAGGGTCTACCTTGACATCACTTCCTATGCTTCTGGACTACTGAGGCCCTGCGGAGACAATGAACAGACTTATTTAGATTGTGGATGGGAATGTATTTATTGCTACACGAAGGTACTTTATTATTATCTTTTTAGTCGGAGGAGGAGCGCTCGCCATAATCTTATTCTTAACCATCACGTCATCAGGCAGAAGGTAAGAAGGTTTTCAAATCCAGTGCGGGGAGAATCATCGTGCAGTTCCTTTTAGCAGAAGAACAGGAAAGTGAGGTTGGGAAATGGGACATCACAGTGAGATTAAGCTGATCCAGATTTTCCCATCACCCAAACCCTCGTGGCCTCGCAGTCATCCCAGGGTGAGGAGTAAGGAAAGGACACCTAGCCTTTCAGACAGGGTGCGACGGACTGCCGTGGAGACAGAGGAAGGTGATGCGGTGTGCCCCCAAAACAGCACGGGAAGCGAGCCAAAGTGTTTGTCTGCTGTTGCTTAGAGATGGATATAAGTGTGTTAATGCTATTACAGCCTGCGCAGAGCTGACGTTGACAAATTCATCCTTGGAATTTTTTTCACGGGTTAACCGACGCTCAGCTTAACACATTTCAGTCAAAGAGATGATTGTTCAAATTGTAGCTTCTTCTAGAACACAGGAACCAAGGTTTTTTTTTTTTTTTTTTTGCTGCCGTCATTATTGTTTATCACCTGAACAAAGGCCAGCGGGAGATCGAATTTTAAAGGAGTAATTATCAACTTGACGTCCTGTCAGGTGGATGTGTTCTTCTTTCGGCAAGACTGCTTCTCCGTGTCTGCGGGCCTAGTTGTGTCAAGCCTGAATTTAATTCTAAAAATGGAACGAGCGTGCCGGTTAGCAAGAATTTACATGAAAGCAGTCATTTCCGTTTCGCTTTAATGTCTCGCTGCTGCAGTGTGGTTGACCATCCTTCTCGAATATGTTGCGCTTCTCCGGCATGGCCATTCGTCACTGTCCATAGGGATTGCATCATCAGGACCGCTGCCTGCGCAACCCACTTGTCTCCTAAGGACAGGTGCTGTTGGGAAAGAGGGACCTGACAGGAGGTCTGAGCTTTATCTTTCCTTTTGTGGACAAATCTATCTGAAGATAATGACAAAGTGAAGCATTGGAAACAGGACAAATCTTACTCAGGCGATGACAGCGTGGATAAGGACGCATTCTTACATAAATTACGATACTCATCTGACAAACTCGCTTTTTATTTTTTGACTTTAACATGGGTTATATGGGCAGTTGTACTCAAGACAAATAGCCAAAGCTTTCTGTCTTTATTGGGTAGATTAGAATTTGATTAACATTTATTGATCACTGCATGGAAGAACTCGTTCATTTTAAGTGGCTTTAACCCACCTGGGTCCTCGTGTGCAGGCTTCAAATAAACTCCTGATTAGCAGGTGACACACACACACACACACACACCGTGCCGAGATGAACACAGCTGGGTTTGCATAGGCACCGTTGAGAAAGCGCGTGATCTTGAACACCACCGGCGTTTTGTCACTGCCATGTCCTCAGACTAGTCATTAGTGAACAAGACTGCACCCCCCCCCCCTTCCGTTTTCAGCGATTTACTTTTTATGTATGCAGGTAATATGAATGCTGCCAGAATTTTGCCAAGCACTCACATCCACTGGATTAGAACCAACAATATCACAAGTGGGAGACTGGTTTCGGGAACATCCATGAAGTGGTGATGCAAGCTGAAAAAATGCGTACGTGAGAAAAAGCAGCAAATCCAAAGAAGCTCTTGCTTCTTGCATTTTCTAGTCAGGCCCAGAGATAAACATTTTAATATTTTTTTTTTAACTTTAAAATGCTGAAAATTCTGGCTATTTGCCTAGCATTACCCATTTCTATAAAATGTGAAAGTGCTTAGTGCTGTATTTCACAAATAAAACATTTCTCAAACCCCCACGCTTTGAACCAAACAGGCTTATTTTGACAAGTTAACAGAATAATTTTAATCGGTGCCGCTTTAATTTCAGCGGGCTTCTCTTCTGTTTTCTGACAATTGAATTTCATGAACCTTTTGCCACCGTGTGTCAAGTTGGTCTTCCAGCTGTGTGTTTCAATGGAAGCAGATGTTCAGTCGTACCTGGAAATAACGCAGTCCATTATCGGCCACCTTTCAGCGTTGCTCGGTCACTGCAGAGAGCACAGAGAAGCGGTGACTGAAAATTATTGCACATATTGACCTAGATGAAGTCAACACAAAGCCCTATTAAATGATCTACGTTATCTCCAGTCTGGGGCCTGCTTGGTTTTTTTGTTCCTGAAAATTAGTCTTGGGCTCTCTTGCCTTTGTTTTCCCAACATAGGCCACTAGAAAATTTCGTTGTCTGAGAGATGGATAATAGAAAGAGAAAACATGCACATTTAGTCTCCTGGAAAATGAAGTAGATGGTATCGGAGACACTTAATCACGTTGCTGTCACTGTCGGTGCGTGTGACACCGGATGCACACAGGGAGGAATTTCCGTCTCTCCCTGGGGACCGCCTTTGATAGCATAGTTATTAATGGCAGGGAATCGACTTGAGGGCAGTCGACAGTGACGGGGAAGGAGAGGATCCAAGTGGGTGCTTCTTGCTTAGCTCAGAACACATAGGCGTTTGAAGAAGGATCCGGGCAGCATCTGCAGCAGCACGCGCTAACTTTGAGACACGTTGCTCTCAGCTGTGTGGCATCGTGGTGCCAAGAAGACATTTAATTTTCAAATGAAAGCCATTCTGGCAGTTTATGTGGCAGCCTCTCTTGAGGCCTCAGTTGTAGCCGTTTTATGAATATTTAACTTCAACTTTTTGATCTTAACACATACAGTAAATTGTATTCAAAAACGGACTTAAAATGTTTAAAAAGTAAATGCTGTGACTGGATGTTTTGTTTTTAAGTACATCCACAGAGTTACCAGGCTCTGCTCTGGCCTTGGAAGGAAAGCGGTGATATTGATATAACCTTTTTCTGTTCACTTCTCCGTGAGATAAAGCTGACTAATGGGATGGTTAGTCATTCTTTCAGTTGTTACTGAAGCACATTCAGAGTTCTCTTGGTGGGAGAACAAGCTTCCCTTGCCTTCACAGGACTTGAACCAGCAGCCTTTTGGTCAGCACAGGCCTTCCTAACTATGTTCCCGGCTGCTCTTTTGAGCGTGGGGGGGAATGGAAATGAGTCGGTACCTCCACCTTTTCATGGAGCTGCATGCGTAACAGAGGATGGGCTGTGAGTCTGGGTTCGTGGTGATGATTCTGAGTGATGTGGTCCGCAGATCATAGCCTCCCCCATATTGCCTTTAATCATAATCGTATTTGCACACAAAGTACACACACCCAGGCCCAACATACACCGGCATCCAGAAGCACACGTAGCCACAAGCAAGAAATACGCCTAAAAACACATAGGCACATAATGGCACCAAGATAAGCTGACTCACACAGTGCAGCTACGTGAACACAGAGGCACATTAAACAAACCATCACGGGCGCAAATACATGCTAACAAGCACGCACATAAATTTGCAAAAGGTACATGCAGGAAAAAAGCGCACACACTTTTTCCAGTAAGAAACGAGAGTAAAAACCTTCGTCGCTGCGCAGCCTGCAGGACACAGAAAAAGACACACAGATGGAGTTCATCGCGGTGCCACCACAGTCTTCCGTAATCATCATACCGCTGGAAACTCATTTTTTTTTTTATTACGAGAAGGAAAAGTTTATTTTTATTACTCCTTTTTTATTAACTACGGCACAGAGGGAGCGCTCCCATTGAGAGTTTATTTAGCTTTGGCAATCTGGAGCCCAGACGCTGCTAACCGTGAGTCTGTGAGCATGAAGATGAGCAATGCTTCTGTCCGTCAAGTCTGTTGGGCATTTGTCATAAGAAAAAAAAACTGTCAGTCATTTGTGTATAATGGACATAATCAGATTTCTTCTGGGATTCTTGGTGTACATGGAAATGGGGCAAGCAAGAGCGCTGTCTAATAATGTGTCTTGGTTTATATATATGAAAATAAGGTTTCTTTATAGGGGATTATTACGTGTGCTGTATGAACAAAATTCTTTGACACTAGATCTAAGTGTGAGTGTTGTAATATTCTTGGTTTGGACAAAAGTCCTGGCTTCTCAAGTTTATTAAAAATGATATGAACAGAGAAGTAATGTTAACATATTGTGAGCTGAGTGTGGTTAAATTCGAATCGATTGTCTTTTTGTTGAATATCCCGAAATGTGGCACGAGTGTTTGAGTGACATTTCGGGTGGTTTTTCATGAAATAGTCTCAGTGAGTACATCCCCGGCATAGCTGTTTGGAATCCCGAGGAAAACATATTGGCCCTTGAAAATCACCCTCCGTACTTTCTTTACCATGTTCACAAACATGGTAACTAGTGACTCTGTGTTTGTAGGGTAGCTCCAGGAGACTCATTTCTCAGACTGAGTCTCCCTGTGAAGGTTCTGTGGAAGTAGAGAAAACCGCCTTAGTTCAAGTGGTAAGGAGCCATTTCTCTTTTGAAGCCCACTGCCAAGAAATGTCTGCTCTCTTGGGTTTTATCTCACACACAGGTATTCAGTTCTCTGGGTTTGGCACAGGTCTGCTGTCTCTGTACTCATCGTTCAACTTAGCTTATTAATTCAATTTATTTTTATACAGTGCTCTTCTCAACAAGTGCGGAACAAAGGTGAAGGAAGGGACCACAACATAGATTATCTGCTGGACTAGATTGCTAGACTGCTATCTGTCTAAATAAAGCAGATGGCAACTGAGCAGAAGAGAGAAAAAACCCCCAACTGCAAGAACTGGAGAACAAGAAACCTCCGTGGGTTCAGGTACCAGGAGATGCTCATCTCTTCTTAGCATTCTGCATGGTGGTACATGTGAATAGGTTTGCATAAGGACGTGTCAGTGGGCCTCGACTGTATTCCTGGGTCCATTTTGTTCAGAACATTCCATCACCTGGATAACGCACCGCCATATCCACGAGCAGTATCTTTGCCTTCTCTCCTTGTTGTCTCGTAGCCACTCCTGCAATGTTAAAAACATTATGAGCTCTAGTTTCCTCCAAGCAGAACTGTGACCAGACAGCAGTCATGTTTATGGCTCTGGAGGTGTTACTTTCCCAAATTGCCCACTCGAGCCTGCATATTGTTGGGTGTAAAGTACAGGCTTAGGTGAGGATCTATTTTGTCAGCCCCCGCACGCTCCCTTGAAGAATTTCTGCGCCTCAAAAATGTAACTCATCCAAGGGCTTCCATTTTACTAGAGAGTTGCTGAAACACTGTTATGGCTTTAGTGTCTCGGTTGCGGCCATAACTTTTTTCAGGCACCCGGGAGGCCTCCGCGTGTTCAAATCCGAGATTCCACTGTGGCTAAACACACAAACACACGGGGGGATATTAGCCTTACCCAGCATTAGCTGCACCAACCTCCCTGTCAGAGCTCACAGTGATCACAAGCCACATTTATTGATTTACAAAGCATTAAATGGCCTTGCACTTAGCAATATTTTTTGGCTGAAGTAAGGCAGTTCTGTCGGAATATGGCTGGAATCTCAGTTCTTCGGTCAATACCGAATGCCTTTATTTATTTATTTATTTGTAAATGGCTTTTCATCCTTGCAGTTGCTCATTTTACGATGAGCATGCTTTGCAAGGGATTTTTACATTTTTAATTTCAGTAACCCCTCTCTTCCCCTGAAGTGTGTGTGCTTGTACTGGGATGCCACTTCAGCGCTGGCTGCGGTAATTAACACGCGGCCCTCTGTCGGCTGAAACCGATGAGCCTGAACTCCGTGGCGCGACTGCGGCCGAGAATGGCCCGGTGCCTGGATTCCTACTCGATGGCGATGTTTTCGCAGCGCCTCTTTGCTCCCATTCCTCCCTGGATGTGTGTGCCTGACAAGTGCCACAGTCCTTGGAGATATGGGCTCCTTTTTTAATGCTGTAGGCCGCCGACAACTGGAGTATTGCATTTTTGAAAACCTTTCAAATCGGCCCTTGAACACATTGATTTATATTTGTACACATACTTACACGTAGCTGAGTACCGCGTTTCTGGGTAAATGGTTTTAATTAAATTAAATTGCGATTCATATTTACGCTTAGAGCCTGTACTGTCAGTACAGCCATTTACTGTGAGCGAAGCGCCAGCAGTGAACTTTTCTCTGTGACAGGATGTGAACGCTGTGGGTTACGGTTTGCCGCACAAGATGTCCGCCAGCTTGGCCGAGCTCGGGAAATGCCAGCGTGATTAAATGCAGACACACAAAGGTTTGTGGCATGCAAGCGGTGCTCCAGGAAAGCAGCGAGATGCTGGACTGAACTGGGGTGGGGAGGGAGAGAGCTGCTGAAAACTCGGTCAGGTTAATTACCATGTGGGATAAGTGGTTTGGGAACCGTACTGAGCCGAATGGATGAAAATGATTCTGCAACCTCTTAGACTTTGGCTGAATGATCTGTTTGGGCTTCCATGCAAACCACATCTATTTGGTGACACACTCACACTCAGCACATCCCACCTCCACTCATCCCCATGTGAGCATACAGACAAACCTTGGCTTTGCATTCATTACCACAGCATTTACATTTGTTTACCTAAATGGTGCTTCTTCAAAATGCAACTTGCAACGTTAAGGTACTTCCGATGATTTATGCAGATGAGTAACTCTTATTGGAGTGATTTGGGTTCACTATCTTACTGCAGCAAGGAGTTGGATTAGAACCTCCACATGCAGAAGCTGTACCCGCTGCAGCACACGCTTCCCTCAAGAAGTCTTAATGTGCAAGTGGGAACAAGGCTAGATAATAGTCAACATATTTTTTCATATAATAGGCAAGTAAAACCCACGCAGTGGCTTTTAAGACTTTGCAGTGGCTGTTCAATTAAAATGTCGTCGTTTTAAGGTCTCGATAAGGATGTTCATCAGTGTACGAATGATCATTCAGGAATCACACCTGTACTGCGTTACTGAAACAACATGGATGCTGTGCAGTACATATCCTATCCTTTGCATGGTTTCGTATTAGAGTAAGGAGTGAGTTGTAGGTTTGGACTGGAAGCGTTCCCTCATTAGCTAGATAAAGGGCGTCTTTTCTGAGATTATCACGAACAGAAAGGAGTTTGGTGAGCCTGAGGAAGAGGCACAGAAATCCTGTAACCATCCCCCAGGCTTAATCTTTATCTTCTTCAATTAAAACTGCAGTATGGGGGTCTTTGCTCAGGTAGGGAATCCAGTGTTCTCAGAGGTTTCTTTGGGTGCTGGGATGCAATTAAAATGAGAAAGGGAATTAAGGGCTGAAACGGGCAACGGGGCGAGATTGAGGTGCGAGGATGGATGCAGATAGTGGCACTGATGTAAGCGGGGGATTCTCACAGCAAATTGACTCGCCGCTCGCAATTGGGGCGAGACGGAGGGCGACCGCGTCCCCTTTGTCTCGTCCGTGAAGTGTCACGACGCTGGGGTTGAGCTCCCTTCTGTTCCACATCCTTCTCCTGGCCCGTCTTTTATTCCGTACTTGTTTCTACTACAGTAAAGTCTGTAGTGCATTCAGTCTCTTTCCTGCTGCTCTCCGATGTATTTTAATTGCCATCATGCCCACGCCGTTCTCTTTTGATTTACAGTTGGCCTCATTTACTGTTTACATTATTGCCGTATTTAGTTGCTGAGTAGACGCTTTTATCGAAAGCAATTTGCATGTGATTTGTGTTCAGCCATTTAAAATGATATGTTTACCCCTTTATGTGGGTATTTTTAAAATTTTTTTTTTAGCTAAGTTATTTGGTCAAGTACCCTTCTCAAAAGCGTAGCGTCGGAGCCCATAATCGGACGTGAACCTGGGACACGTAGGTTCCCAGTTCCTTAATGGCTGTGCTGCATGGGATTGTAAGTTACTTGTATAAGCATGTCAGCAAAGGAGCAACAACAACAACAACAATAATAATAATAATAATAATAATGGCTTGTATTTGACCTCAGCCATACCTACAGAAAATGATATATCTTGTCTGTTGTTTAGTTGCTGCAAATGTCTGAAAATGTCCTTCATCAGGAGAGCGGGAACATACAGATGCAACATACAGGGCATGTATGGAGATCAGGACGGACGCACGCTGGGCCAAAATTTCACAACCATGTCTTGTTTTTTTAACATCTAATAGGACCTCCTGACCACAGGAAAGGTCTTTGCCACTTAAAGAAAAAAATCTTTCCGTTGAGAGAGAGCTATTGTATGTGTTATGGACGCAAATAGGGGTTATTTTTGTAATTTTTAGCTGTTTTAAAACCGGTAAGCTGTACTGAAAAAAACTGAAGTCAAAACCACCTCTGACCAGGAAGTCACTAATTAAAAATGTGTGAATACAGTGAATTAAATTAAACAAAAAGCCATTTATTAACTTGCATTTTCAAATTAGACACTGGTTTAACAGCTGCATAACCATGTAATTTTGTTCCTTCAGCAAAATAACTCAAATAACCTTTACGGTGCAGCAGAAAGGAGCTTCTCGCTGTATTTTTTGTTTATCCGTATCTAACTCTTTCGTGTTGACTCATGGAAAAATGTAGGCTCACATTTTAGTTTAAAATGTGCAATAGCAATAATAGCAAAAACATAAATATGTAATTTATTTAATGGCTAACACATGAAATATCCAACCTTTGCCACCCCTCATTACTTAACAGTCTAACTAGAATAATTCAATGTTGTGAAAAATTTAAGGCCGGTAGTTTTAATGTACTGTTACCACTAAATATCTTGCCTTGCTGACCCTTTGATCCTCATTAGCATGTGTATGGAGAACACAGCAACCTGTCAAGGCGGGCACCGTTCCTGTAAAGACCGCTTTACAATCACCTCTCATTGTCATTTCTGGAAGCGGGCATTTGCATACCCTGTGAATACCCTCCAAATCATGCACATCTTTTCTCTTTTTCCCAACATGCCGTACTTGGCATTTTCTAAGAAATACTTATTTTATACCTCGGGGGGAAAATCTGAATTACCAGCTGAACTAGGGGGATTGAGGACTGTGACATTTAAATTCAAAGGGTAATAGTATGCAATGTCAGATTATGCAGCCTATTGTTTGGGGTCTTAGATAAAGATTAAATATGGCAGACAGTAAACTCCCTCTCCGAGACCTTATATGTATACATCACACATTCTGTTGTCTCCAAAGCCGTGCGGCTCTTTCTTTGATTCCATTGTCTTCGCACAAACTTTTTCTCCATTTATTTTTTTTTCCTTTAACTGTTTTTACTGCCACATTGTGCTCAGAGAGGGGACAGAAATACTGTTAACTGCAGAGGCCTATGTGACAGACCACTGCCACCCGGTGTCTGTGAGGGCTGCCACCTCAGAACAATAAATTGGCCGCGCTACGGAGCGATTTCTCTTGACAGGTGGGGAGGGAGGCGTGGGTGAGAATCTGTATCCGCATATGTGGAGTATTGGAGGACTGCGTTTCACTCACAAGCCCCTGTGCTCGTGACTGGGTGCTCCCCAGGCGTGGCAGGAGGAAGCCCTAGGATGACCCTTTAGCAGGATGCTGTTCTGTCCCTCCACTCGCTGGTCGGACCGCCTGAGCCCCACACGCAGCCTCCAGACACTTGTAATCCTGACACTGCACCCAGAGCTGGAGACAAGCTGGCACGATTAATGCAAAATCGCACTTGGTCACAACCTGGAGCGTGAGCTCTAATGGAATATTTAGTTCAGCCGCAAACCGGCATCTGACCTAGAAAATTCTGCCATTTCTGTCGCACTTTCCTTATTTCGCTAAATAGGTGTTTTTTCTTTTCCCTACGTCACAAAAGCGCAGCTATTTTTCCCGCCGAGGCACAGTTAGTGGACCAAAAAGGGCCTCTGTGGTGCGGTATATCATGCTCTGTATTTGAGTGTTTGTTAATTAATGAAGGCAATAATCTAACTGTTCATGTAAGCAGCAGCAGCTGGTTGCAGCAATCCATAATGCACAGTCACATTTTGTTTGGGGGGGGTGTGTTGTTGTGTGTAATTATAAGAAGTATGTGCTTTAGAAATCACTTGTGACATTTAAGTGCTGTGCTAGGAATAACATCCCTCACGCCCTGGGAGGAACTTCTGAAGGATTGCCACGCCATGATGGATTCCTCACACAGCACAACTATGGTTTCTGGGGCTCTGAGCTGGAGAAGGATCGTGCAGCTCCGAAACACTCTTAGTCACTGTTGACGGAAGCTCTCGTTTCTCATGTTTCTAATGAATGAATTACTAATGACCCACGGCACGTGAGCTGTTGCTGAAATGATTTGAAAAAGGCACTTGTCTAGTGAATCTGACAGCTAATCAAGATTGACAATGCGAATTAAATCTAGGTTTGGCTGTTCGTTTTCCATTCCAGGCCCGTCTCGGTGTCCTCGTGCTTCTAAATTGGAAGCTTAATTTTTAAACACTTAATTTTATAGGCCCGCTTAGTATGTAAAGTATTTATAAACCAGAAGATATGGTCCATAAAAATCGGCCGCGCGTTTCTGAAGAGGTTTTGTTTGTGGGGTCTTGTCATTTGAAAGTTTATTATTTTTTTTTCGTGTTGAACCTACACAGTGGTGCTGTAAACGTGAAACCATCTGCCGTGTCACTCACACATGGTTATCGGTGCTTATATGTTGATTCTGAGAGCCGTGTGTTTGCTTACCTCTCCTCCACCTGCTGAAGCTAGACTCACAGCTGCACTCCTCTCAGTAGCTGGATGGCTTTGGGGGTTTCGTGGCAAATTTTTTACCCTCTGAACCCGAACGGCAAACTGTCTAAGGAGCCCGACTCTGACTGCCTGGGATGGGGCGCCACAGTTGCATTCACGTCCGAACTGCATCGGTGTGATGGATAAGGCTGCAGTGTCGCCCTGCACCTCTCCCTGTACCCTGACCGACCGGGCCTGTTTTCCAGCGAAAAGAAAATGCCGGTAAACTATACGTGACATGTGAGACGGTCCGGCGTGACCACATCCCCATTTTCCACGTGTCAGGAGGAGCATGACACAGTCGCAGGTTGCGGGACGCCACAGACAGAGCTGCCAATTCTCCCTGCACGAAGGAAGAAATAAATAACGTGAAGTATGTTCTAGAATCACAGATAGATCTAATGGAAGTGCCAGCGGGGAGCGGGAAGTGTGTGATTAAACTGGAGCTAGATAAGTATATGAACATTTGGTTTCACAAAACGCCAGGCCCTCTGGAAACCAATGGATCCTTCAGGGGTAATAAATACGCATTAAGTGTAATTACTCTTGCACTTTATAAAGGTTGTCTCAGCAATATCACCATGAAGGTTTATGCTTGTTCTTTTATTATTATTTATGAGGCTGGTGAGCAGTCTCATTTCCGATTGCGTGCGCACTGCTATTGCAGTTATATATTTTCTCCAAACTCGTTTGAGTGCACTGCCGGCCCAAGTGGGTAATTTCGTGCTCCATAATTTAAGCCTTATTTCCATGGGCAGCTGATGGACTCATACTGTTCTGTTTCTTCAGTTATTTCTCACACCGATTCGTTTTTGAGGCGTGCCCCGCTGCTGTAGGCTCATACGTCCGTTGGTCAGTAAATCTGGTTTTGTCCACTCCGGCTCCCAGAGGACTGAATCGCGGGAAAGTGCCTCAGAAACGTATTATGGAATGCACGGTGCAAGACATCGAGCAGAAGACAATGGGAAGACGATAAAGGCCAAATGATATTAGAACAATCGAGAACATCCACTCTGAGGTGTGGTGAAGACAAGCGAGGGCAGGATCTCGTCTGAGAAAATGGAATGCTAATGTCTGCGGTTGCCCTCTGTAGAGACGGGATGTCATCTAGGGCTGCAGATATCCATCAATTACGGAGTATTTTCATAAACTGTTATTCCTGCGTTATTATATTTGGGGGGAGAATCGCGATTTGCATAAAGATTTATCCACCTTGGAGGAAATTAATGATGCTGTCAGAGTGGGTAATATCCCTGTATTGCTCCGTCAGCAGAGAACCTGCCTTACATATTTCTGCTGGGCTTATCAGTGGGATTGATTCTCCCTGTAATCTGTCTCTCCAGAAACAAAAAGGGTGTTTAATGGAAACTGGCTCCATGACAATGGGCATTTAGAATCCCCATCTCCCCAGAGCTCTGCTTTTTTCCCATGCAAATCTAATTCCCATCCTCTCCGTGGCCCCAGGATCGGACGGGAAGTCGGAACGCGGTTTGGATGGCCCTCTCTCCCGGTGCTTAAGTTCATCACAAATCCGTCATCACTTACGTCCGTCTCAAGGCTTCACGTCAGCTCCAAGACGACGTGGGAGCTAGTTTTCAATTCACCCAGTTAATGTGATCTTGTAATGTTGATTTTGTTTTGGCATTTTTGCAACCTGACCTAGTCCCCCCAACACGTGCTCCTCGTGCTAATCTTTTGTTTTCATATAAATACCTATGTCTACCTCTCAGTGGTCGAGCATGAGGTGTTTTTCCCAGAAGAACGATTTATTGCCTCTGTCTTTCTTGAGAAATGTTCTTACAGTTAAGCTATGGGTAGTTCAGTGGCTAAGGAGCTGGACTAAAAAAAAACCTGCGGGTTCAAGTCCCTGATACCTTACTGAGCAAGGGGCTCAACCTAAATTAGAGTGTGATATTGGACTATATGAAAGGCAAACTGGTAGATTTGGATGCTGTGCAAATGTAGTTGAACTATACAGTCTTTCTGAGAATGAAATACAGAGGCAGAAAGGGAGAAGAGGGAAGAGCGGCACACCCTCACGGTACAGCACAGTGTGTGCTGCTGGAGCTTTGAAGAAGCTGTTTGCTAGCTTTGTGTAGATGTGACAGCGCAAACTGTTGCTGATGATGGGATGTCAGAAGATCTCTCCTCACAGCCCTCCTGGAAGGTGAGTGACAGTGAACCAGTCACTCTGAGTCTCTGTGGCCCCACCTCTTGGCCACACTGAAGTTTTACATCCATAAATGGGTCTTCCCTCCCATCTCGCCATCTTCCCGACTGCTAGAACGGTGCCGGTGGATGGGACCCTGGATCTCGGTCATCACATGTGACCGATGCAGGCAGGATTGGGCAGGATTGCAGGCCGTCCTCTGAACTACAGATGGCTCAATGGGCTTGTTTACACGGAAGACAGTTTCATGCTTAGGTAAACACGGTGCACATAGGCGAGGCAATTACTCACTCCCGCCCACCTAGCCAGCCACTGCGTTGC
This sequence comes from Arapaima gigas, assembly GCA_900497675.1. NCBI lineage: Eukaryota > Metazoa > Chordata > Actinopteri > Osteoglossiformes > Osteoglossidae > Arapaima > Arapaima gigas. The sequence goes on from UFQX01000927.1 coordinate 38,605, forward strand.
GTAATTGAATGATTACCGAGGGGTTTGTAATTGGATTAGGCACGCATTGGTTCACTAGCACTACCTCCAGGCCCATTTGGGCACATCGGGGTATGAGAATTATGGATCCAAGTTCAGTTCAGACGGTCCACATTTCACTCCCGGAGACATGTGAAACATCAACAAAAGGAATCAAGCAGAGGCTGCACCCTGCATCTGCAGAGAAGATGCTGGTTGCTGGCAGTGCAGTTCTTTGCTCATTGTTTGTTTGCCCTCCCAGGGTCTCTTGTCACAACTCCCATTTGGACTAGTGACGTGCCCACGAACGCTGTCTCCAACCCGGACTGGCCAGCGACAGTGTCATGCCGTCCAGCTGAGAGGAAAGAGATGAAATCGTTTCCTTTGATACATTAGGAGGCTAAATCCTTTCACACGTCTCACCAATTAGTTTCTCTCCCTTAAATCTCTCCCCTACTACTTTTATTTAGATTATAGTCCGGACCCGCCAATTACCATGCCCATTTAAGCTTTTTTCCCCTGATATTTATGCCTTGACTCTCAATTCAATCATTTGGCTCTCATCAATGAAAGCTCGCAACAGGAGGCCACCGTGTTAGTTGAGGAATTCTCATGCCTGTCACACAAGCTCAACTCCTCACTTAGGCACATTAAAGAATTGCAGATTTTGCGGTGATAACCCGATCCACTCAGAGTCATACTTATCTGCATTTCTACCGTGCTCACTGGCACACGTTCTCTCGATTCAGGAGACGGTCTTCTTAAACGCTTCCGCACCAGGCCCCCAGCCCTGACCCCTACGGCCACTTAGACTGCACCCTCGCAGCACAAACGATGAGAAGAGGCCTGGTCGGCCTGGGAAGAGTGGAGATCCACGTAGTCGGTCACAGCCAGGCGTGCCCATGGGTCTATTGTGAAGCCAAGGCGAAAGCCTCCATCCACAGCCCCCTCATACGCACACCGTGTACATCACCAAAACCCCAGATGCAGTTTCAGCAAGGTCAGAACCAATGCAATAGAAGGCACGAATTCGCCTATATGATCCTTCTTATTTTTTTTTGTCTTTTTCTCTGAAGCAATTTATAGTCATAGACTACTTATTTATACAGCTGGGTCTTTTTTACTGGGGCAGTTCAGGTTAAGTACCTAAGTACTACAGCATGAGCTGGATTCACACCCAAGTTCTTTGACCGCAAGGTGACAGTTTTAACTGCATCCTGCCATAATTATATATCATATTAAAACAGTGCTTTTACTTACTAAATTAATGTTAATTTTGTTTAAAAAAGAGTGGGCTTCTGTGTAGGCCTCTAAAAACACTGAAAATGTTAAAAAATGGAACTTTATCTCCAGGTGCAAGTTTTGCTGCAGCGCAAACATGATGTGAGCTATATGCTGTGAGAAATTGGCAGCTGATATGGCCTTTGTAAATTGCTTTGACTAGGAGAAGTGACAGATACAGACTGGTGGTTCCATATCTTTGCCAGGTGTGTTTTAAGCCCATGACAGAACTACACTGAACGATCATCCAACTTATTTTGAAACCAGTTTGCTCTCCTGTGTGGAAGTGCTTGGGTTACACGGGGGATCACAGGAAGAGGCCAACTCTGACCGCAAGGACACAGCAGACCGACAAGAGCATTTTTTTTTAAAAGGTCAAGTTCTAGTCAGCTTCCCAAAAAAGCCTCAAGTCTGCAGGCATCTCCGGGGGGCATTTTGTGAGATTTGTGGCATGACTGAAGGAGTGAAATCCGCTGCACCTAATGGGTCTGAGCCATCTTCTCTCCATCTTCAAATACCTGAACAGAGAGGTGTAGTCCCCAGGGCTGCACTGAAAGCTCCGTCACACCCCTCGTTCTCTTTTCGCTGTCCAGCAGGCTTAATAGAGTGTTAAGTGTCTCTTCTTTTCTTACTGTGTGTGTGTGTGTGTGTGTGTGTGTGTGGATTAAAGACAGAACTACCAGGCAGCACAAACTGTTAAAATAATAACTCCCAATTAATGTCTGTCGTGCTCCGCTCTTGTCACGGATATTAGCGGTGTCGTGGTTTTGACCCTGGCAGAGTGGTGCTGAATCCTGCCATTACCATGCAGTCGACCCCTCTTCACTGCTAGATAAGCGGGGGGTCCCTGCATTCTGTCCTTGCAGAGGTTTTGCTGCTTCCTTCTGCATAATTTTCCTGCTCCTGACTCCTGTGACACTGTAAGCTCGGGAAATATGGAAACCACTTTGTGCAAAAAATGTACTTGATGTGTCCCTGGTTCCCTTCAGATGTAAACACACCAGGGGGCCATTTGCAAGTTTTTCCATTTCTTTTTTATTCCATCATTTTTAGGCCCATTTTCACCATTTAATTGAAGACTTTGGCTTATTGTAGCATTAGTTGTGTGAGTTTCACAACCTCAGTGTTTCCATCAACATTTTTGAGTGTGTAGGGGCCTCAAGGTAAAGTGGTGCTGTGGCACAGGGTAAATGCAAGGTTATCTGTCAGCAATTACAATTCTGACTGGTGAACATGAGCTCAGCAGCCAGCTTCTCCTCTTCCACCTATGATCCTTGGTCACTCCCTTGTGAGCTTTCTTCGGAGAGCTGGGTGGGGGCCAACATTGTTCTGGAACCCTCTGTGCTTTAACGCTTGACATGAGACTTTGCCTAAGGAGGAAGTGTCTCTAATGCCTTTCAAGACTCTGCTCTGCCCTCATTATCTCCCGGTATTTCGGCCGTTTTCATTATACCAACGCGAGAGGCATCCTGGATCCCAGGCGCCGATAAAACACACAATAAAATGTCAACATTTCTCTTTAATTACATTTTGCAGCGCGTGTTGCGACGGGCACATCTCTGGCTCCTCACTCACGGCGTTAACAAAGAGTTGAGGTGCAACTGGAATCACAACTAACACGTGGACCCTTCCTCAAGGGGGAGTCGGGGGCTCTTCTATTTACCGCTCATTTTCACAGAATTGCCGCTTGCCAGAGCATTATTTATATCGGAAAACTTTCACACCTCCATTCACATTGTCATACTGCTGATCCCAGGCCTTTTTCACTATGCGGTTTTGACAATTTGCCCAGCACATCTTCCCCCCCTGTCAGTCACCACCCCCCCACTGGCCCCAGACAGCCACCTACCTCCCTGCAGCGATTATGTCCCACTGCCAGTTTGAGATAGTTTGAGCGGTGCTCATGTAGAAGAGTGATGCGTGTCGGGCGCCTTGCACTGAGAGGATGTGTGTGTATACGTTTGGGCGGCTCCCTGAGGATGGAGCACCGGTTCCCAGCCATGGTGTTGTTAATTGGGGACCGTGGCTCCTGCTGCCAGTCTTCTCTTGGTATCCACAGCTTGGGGTCTTCAGCTCTCTGTCTGCGGTGAACACCTAAATCTCTACATAGAGACATAAAACATAAAATGTGCATGGATATTAACAACTCTTGTAAAGCGTATTGAGGCTCAGGATGCAGCATCATTCATATCATAATCCATGTGTTTAAAATGGTTGAGAAAACACTTGTTGTTTCCACGGTGGCCCAGTGGTGCACCAGGAGGCACTGGGACCCACAGCTCCTGGGTTGTGTGTGTCGAGAGTGTAATGCGATGAGCGTTGCCGAGAAAAAGCAACCAGGGAGGCGAACGCACACATTTTAATCTAAAAACGCAGCCGACAAAGCTGGCGGAAAGCAGCGTTGGAAATCACACTAGTCACAAAAATAATCACGACGCGCGAGCAGGGAAGGCTTTAGCGACTCACAGTACCTACACGTAGGCTGGTTGAGGCGATAGGTGGCAAACATCCGAATCACGGATGCGGTTCGACGTCCGAACGCTTCCCTGTCGTTCTCGTGAGTCTTTTATTTCCTGGATCGCGTCCTCTTCCCTTTGACCGCGATGGCGGGCCTCGTGCGTGATGTGACAGGGTGTTTGGATGTCAGCTGGCTCAGTCTGTGTGGAGTTTGCACGGTCTGGCCGTGTTTGAGTGTTCGCGGTCGAAAAAAATGTGGTTCAGATGGATTTATGAATGTAAATAACCCATAATGTGTATATGTATGTGAACGAGAGCGTGCGAACGCCCTGCAGTAAACTGGTGTCCTCCTTTCCCTCACGCCCTGTGGTTTTAAAGTTGGATCTGGACCACTGTGACCCCACTAGTTGGTTTGTGGGTGGTATTTCGCAATTGTCAGTAACACATCTTCAAACATGCAGTTCTGAATACCAAGAAGCAGTTCCGAAAGCAGAAATGTGAGACGATCCGCCTTATTCATTTGCAGCGTTTGTGCGAGCACGTGTGTCGGTCTCTGTTCATCATCATCATGAGCTTGACTAATGCTCGGCCCTTCTCGCCTCTTGGCCTTTTCTCCATTTCCGCCCTCCTTTTTGGCGGACAGCCGTTGTGCATCAGTGAAAATTTCACACTTCCGTTTCCTCCCCGCCTTATTTGTCACTGTAGGCACAGACCCTTCCATCCCGCGACTGCGCTTGCACACGGAGATAGATCTGGCTCGAGGGGGAGAGACCAGAGAAGTTCAGGATTTAAAAACAGGACAGATGATTCAAACAAATTAACCCTCTTTCGTTACCCACACGCACCTTATCCGCCTGTGCAGGGAGAATATTCTTGTTCTTTCGCCATCTTGGTTCCTGCCCCACACTTCTAACCTTTTTCGCGTAAAGAGAACGTGGGGGAGGATGATAAGATTCCCAGAGAAGACTAAGGTGTTGTTTTGTCCTGGTATCTCAAAGATTCTTCTTGCTCCAGACCCCACACGTGATTTAAACAGAAAATGTATGTAGATACACCTTTTTAAGAAAGTCGATGTTATCGGCTCCGTGTCTTGAGAAACCTCGGCTTATTGACGTCTCTCGTCGTGCGGTGTGGAAAATATGTCCTACCTTATGGGTCGGATTGCACACGTGGTCTGTGTTTTTTTATGTGAAGACAGCAAGTATTGTTATGATTAAGGACACAACCTTGTAACCAGAACACTGCTGGTTCAAGTCCCGGGAGAGCTGAGTTGCTCCGATAAAAGACCCAGCTGCCTGAATGGCTACAATTATTGGTCACTCGATAAAAGTGTCAGCTAAGCAACAGAATAGCAGCGTGGATAATAGTTTTTTCCTCTTCTCGTTGTGTCCAGGCTCTTTAAAGGGTCACGCTGTTGTAATCAGCCTTGACGTCGACTCTTAGTTCACGCCAGGTGCTGCAGCTGTGAGTGCTATCAATACTGCCAAGGGTGCCAACATTTTTCAATTGTCAATTGTTATCACATAGTCAGGGACAATAGCTTTTGTCAGGATTATAGAGGCCATTGATGGATATAGTAGTTATTGCTTGCAATGGATAAAAACAAAAATTTCATGTGTGAATGGCAGAAATGTGTCAAGTTTTGTGTTTCGAGCTCCAGCTGAAAACACAAAGGGCTCACAAGCACTTAAATGTTCACTATACATTTTAATGTACACTTGTGAACGTCTGGACTTGTTTTGTACCGGGGAAAAGTTTGAGTCCATTTGCTGGAAACTAGCTGCTTTCACATGAAATTTGGTGGTTAAATTTGTTCAGGAAATGAGGCACCATTTCTTCTCACAGCAGTTCCACATGATGTAGGAAACATGTGGACTGCTCTGCTTTTACTGTTTGCTTTTGTCCAGCCCAAAACAATGGCCAAAACTAGATAAAGGGGGCGGTGACGCAAATGGAAAAACATCCATACCATCATCGTTGCCAGTAAGATGCCGAGTGGAGGCCCGAGGCGGTACCCGTAATATGCGTAAAAAAAGAGTGAAAATTTGTAGAAACTGTGTAAAGTGAAAATGTAAAAGTGAATTAATTAGAAACTATGTAAGGCTAATAAATTTCTGTGACGTATATTTTGTTACTCCATTTTCCCTTTACACCTTTTCACTTGACTGTGACTGTCATGCTTGTCGCTGTTTGCCGTGTCCACCTGTTTGACAGCACTAACAATATTGATGTACAAAATGCAGCAGCTTTCAGGGCAATACAGTTTTCTGATGCATAATGTGTTCAGAGTTCCAGCTTTCCACTTTTTGACCCGGGCAGCACTGGGTTAACGCGGCTAGTTCTCTTCTACACTGTCAACTTTGCCTACAGCCTGCAGAAATCAATGGCTAATGTGCAACGTGGCTCTGATGAGCTGGAGGAGAAGGCAGCAACACCATAAAAAGTCCCACCGGGGTCTGTGAGCTGCTCCACGTCCAATGCATTTAGCAGAGGGCGACCAAGTTCTGCGGTGCCTCCGTTGGGAAATTCCAGGGCAGGCAGTCAGCGGAGGAACTGGTAACAGGACCAAGTGTAAATGAAAACTGCTCCAATAAAGGAAATGCTTGAAAAAAGTAAAAAAAAAAAAAAACAGAGAAGAAATAAAATTATTGCTTTATTAATACTCGACTGGGTTTTCTTGGGTTTGGACTTAATGGTGCTAAAATGGACAGTTTTAATAAGCAAATTGGTTTGAAACCAGATTGCACTGTGATATTAAAGACTCCATTCCCTGGTGTAGTACAGGGATATGACTAAGAAACGGCTCTCCCAGGAGACACTGTTTGGGAGACCCTGCCCAGGAGATGCTGCCAGAGAAACACTGTCTGTGACAGATCCTGTATGAAAGGCACTCTCCACAAGATGCTGTTTGGAAGACACTGTCTGGGAGACCCAGTCAGGAGGGCACTATCTGGGAGACACTGTTTGAGAGACCTCGCACAGGAGACCCTGTCAGGAAGATGTTATTTAGGAGATACTGACTGCAAGATGCCATTTGGAAGATGCTGTTCAGGACATAGTGTATTAAAGACACTGGGAGAGAGACACTGTCTGGGATTTTTTGTTTTGGAGATGCCATTTTGAAAACCCTGTCTGAGAGACGATATTTAAGACCCTGTCCAAAAGACACTGTTAAGAAGATGCTGACTGTGATCCACTGCCAGGAAGACACCATCTCGGAGACACTGTCCGCTGTGTCAGGACCGCAGCCAAGAAAGGGTGCTCTGGAGCAAGGTGCCGAAGAGAGCCTTCCAAAGTGCTTCCCGCATTCGTTTTTAGCATTGTGGGTATTTAGCAGGTTGTTTTGATTTGTTTTGATTTGGTCCGTATTCATTAACAGTTCATTACATAGGATTTAATTAAAAGCTTGCAGTGTTGGTAATAACCCCGATGTGTTCCCTTGTTTACCCACAAGGCTGTGGGAACAGTGTCTCTGCAGCTGGAGGACACCCTGGCTTAAACAGGAGAGACAGGCACGCTGGACACCCTAATGGCTTCGCTTAATTGAGAACCTGGGGAAAAGATACTGTTCCAGTTCTGCCTAGGGGGTTTGGATGGCTGCACCACAAGTATGAGTCATACTTACTTCTACTGTATTTGTGCTTTGCTGAGTCACAGCCACGGTTCCAGGGTACGTGCTCAGTTTAGAGCCGTTTCCGTGCGGTCTTCATTCATGGTGTGTTTTAAAGTCCTAGCCTCATAATCGCAGACACACGCAAGTCATTGTGATGCCATCAGACAGCAGAGAGGAGGGAAAGATGTGCTAGTGTCTTGACTGAGCGGTGCAAAGACGGACTGAAAACTAGCAGAGTTATATAAATTTGGCCAAATTCTGAGTTGCTCTGCATAAAACCATAAGAGCAGCACCAACGAGAACAATGACAGGAACATTAGATATGAAGAAGTTAGCCACTTGGCTCGAGTTCTCCTTCTCCAGCAACCGTGCAGGCTGCCGAAGGCTGCACCACTGGGCGTTACCGAGGTGCCTGTGGAAGGTCTTGGTGTTGGTGCCAAGAAGTGGAGTAGGTAGTTACATCACAAGATCTGGGACCCACCAGCGTGATGTAACTGATGTGCACTTGTTTTGTCAGCTGCTTAGACTAGACAGCCTGGTATTACAGCCATGCTCTACCTTTCTGTGCATTGGGTGCTAACAAATGTATGATATCAAACACAAGTGAGGTCTCCAAAGAAATTCAGTGTCCCGATCTCGCATCTTTATTCAGTTGCTTTTTGGATTTTTTTGGCCCATTTTTATAGCTAACGTAGATTAGCACTACTTTACGGCACTACTTACAGGAGGCTCTACACAAAGGGAGGTGCTCAAGGGCATAACAGCCATGCATTCTCTACTGAAACACAGTCCCCTGCTCAAAGAACTGAAAATGTTGCATTCCTAAATGTATGATACACACACCAGTGTAAAACTGACCTGACTCTGGCCCCATAACTCCTCCTTTTCAGTTCTTGTGGCTTCCTGCTTCTCGTCGTGGTAGGTTACCCCACGGTGCCTGGGCTCAAATGGAGTTAAGCCTTGGTTTACCGAGTGTGTTAGGTGTTCACGGATGGAGGTGAAACCAGCTGGACCCTCTGTGGCTTCCTCAGAATTGAATGGGAAGGAGTCACTTCAACACTCAGGTATTGGAGACAGGTTGACTGGCAGGCTTGCTGGCCACCGTGGAGCTGAGTGTTGTTCTGGCCTGTCACAGTGATCCTGCAGTTGGTGATTTAACTAGGAAAATGTTTTTTGTGTCCCGGAAGCTGTAGGTGACTTTTGAAGGCCAAGACTACATGGTGGACATGCCTGACAGACATCAACAATAAGACGGTGGCAGGAATGCTAAGTAGTCTGAGAGAGATTAAAAGTATGGGAGGGAGGGGGGGCCGTTTCGTTTTGTGGCGCCTCTCGGCCCCCGCTCCCTTTCATGTGAGCGCTGCTGACCGAGCCAGAGCTGGCGGGGCTCACGGGAGGGGGGGTGGAGGTGGCACCGATTCAGCAGTCCCGGTTTTGTTTTCTCCGCACGTCTGCTGGGGACGGTTTGCTGTAAACAACAAGGAACAAAGTGGCAGTGTGTGAGCGCGCAGCAGAGGGACACCGAACCTGTCGTGGGTCCCGCCCATTAAAGGTGGAGCCGGAGATGGTGAACGGGGAGGTAAGTGGCTCCGGTGTTGTGGATCCCAGGACAATGGCGCTGTCTTGCCACTCTTTCGATTCTTGGCCCAACACACACGTTGGGAGATTCTGAAAGTGCCAATGGGCAGGCCACCGGGGGGGATAGGAACCCTGGAGACACAGAGACACTGTGTGTTTTCTGGGTGCGTGAGCAGGAAACATTAGTGAGCGCGGAGGCACGGTTCAGCCTCCGCTGGTCGCCTGCTGGCCCTGTGAAAAAACATCTCCGTGTCCTTCACCTTCCCTGCAGTACAGCTTTCAGGTAAACACGTCCACGTGTTCTTAGCAGTCTTAATGCAGAAATCTCAGTTCAGCCACGTGTGATTAAAATGACCACAGCGTGAGGTCCAAATGATGGAGAGGAATTAGAGCCGCGGCTTTAAAAGGCACCACAGCTAAAATGGAGGCTTACTGGTGAACAGTGTGCTGAAACAAGCCCCGGCCTCATTATACTGGCTGTTGCGCACTGGCCGCACCTTCTGCTGGAGGCCACGGAAGCCAGCGGGCTGTTGTGGTTCACCTTTTAAGCGACGCCATGTCGGTGCCCGATCGGCAAGACGCCCGGTGAACATCGCAGCACTTCCCTCACAGCTCCACGGTTTGTTCCGCTTGTAGACTCTTGTGAGGCAAAACATCTGAGTTTTTAAGCAGGAAAGACAAAAACACTGAGACTGGGGGGAAAAAAAGGTCTATATCCAAGGCTGCATGTATGACACGAGACTTTTTTTTTGTCCTCCGTGTTTTTTTCCCTTCGTGTTTCCTTTGCCTTTTGCGGCATTATCTTCTCTAAATATGCTCCTAATTTTACAAATCTGTGTAATTAGTCAACATCTTTAATGTTATTTTGTAAAGATTAAAAGAGGCTCTACACAATGGGAGTGTTGCCGTTCCCACACACTGCTGTTTGTGGGCATTACTTCTATGGTGAAACAGATTGCAATACAAAATGGCAGATTCATGAGAAGTGGATTTTGTAATAAAAACAACAACAACAAAAAATGTCGCTCCCTTTATCAGCAGTACTTCTGGCACTGCTCTCTACAGTATGTCTCCCGAAGACATTACTGTTATGCTAATGCGTACAGGAGCTGGAAGGTATAATGGGCGCCCGCTTTGCTGGTGCTTCAGCGGCAGGAACGTGAACTGAACGTTAGCTCGTTGGTCTGGGAGTTGATCTCTTCTTTGGCTCTGGTGTTGTTGGGTCTCCGACATGCAGTTCAGCCTATGGATGCTTCGGGAATTTCTGGTACGCGAGGAGGAGTTGGGTGTAGGCTGCCACTGGCACGTTAGCCAAGGACCTGTAATCTAAATAGAGATAAAGTGATGTAATGTCCTGTCAGGCCCACAAAAAATACTGGAAATGTGTTCCGTTCTGGACGGAACTCATGAGCAGTTTATGCTGTGATGGTGGGGCAAATCCCTGGACACTTGTGCACATAAAGAGACAAAGTGACTTAATGTTTTTTTTTTTTTTTTGTGAGGACTAAGAGGCTGTACACGTTCTACACTTTGGCTCCAGGGTGGTACACTGTGCTTCCTGTCTCCCTCAGAACTGCTGAATCCTGTCAACATTAAAGAAGGGTCACAAAACCCTCGAAACTCTTTTTCAGACCCAGTTCTCTCAGGTCTCCGAACAGCTACAGTACTGTGCAAAAGTCTTAGGCATGCAACTTCAGTGTCTGTTGAGAAGTACAGGTAGATTCTTATCTACCATCAGGGAGGTTTCTGGTTGGTCCCAAATTCATTCTGCAGCTTGAGAATGACCTCAAACACCCAATCTCAGTCATACACAACTATGTTGAACAAAAAGAAGGAATCCTGCAACAGATCATCTGGCCCCCACAGAGCCCTGATCTCAACTTGATCCAGTCAGTCTGGGAGGACACGCAGAGACAGTCAAAGTCAGCAGAAGAACTGTGGCCAGTTCCTCAAAACGTTTGGAAGAACCTACCAACCTCTACCTTAAACTGCATGCAAGTTTGCATAAGAGAATTGATGGTGTTTTAAAGGCAAAGGGTGGTCCCACCAAATATTGATCTGATGGAGGTTTTTTTTGAAGGTTTATTGATTAATAAGTATTCATGGCATTATTTCTGGAACCATCCTCGCTTTATAGCATTTTTCCCACAGGTGCCTAAGACTTTTACACAGTCCTGTACATAAACTGCCAGTATTCTACCCATTAAAATAACAATTGTACGTGCATCTGCGTCCTGACAAAAACGGTGGTTTTGGACTAAGTGAACAGTGAATTTGTCGGATTCTGTGTCTGTAGCTGCCTGTTGGTGACGTGCAGTGTTGTTTACTCCGTGTTGCACAGCACTTTGACGAAAAGTGCGTCCTAAATGAATAAACGTAAAGGTAACGGACACGGTTACAGTTCGCGTGCGGCCCGGACAGCAGGTAGCGTAGCGTTTGTAGCGGTTGGCTGGCGCTTTTGTGACCTGCGTTTCTCAATTGTTTTTTTTCATGAAGTTAGGGAACGTAGGCTGAACACTGTTACACATTTGGCAAGAAAATGTACTTTGTAGCCTACGCCTGAAGTTCTCTCTGTAAATATGTGGATAAACAAAGTGTTTAACTTTGTCTAGCTAGGAATTATAATTCAAAGGAACTCTGGAATGTGTGGACACCCTTCTGGAACTTATTAGATTTATTAGACTTATTAGCTACACGATCATACCTGTGAATTATTGCAAACTTCTGGCTTTGTTTTAGGTATGTGGGTGTATTTGCTAGTTTCTCACTGTGCCGTTTGTGTCTCTGTGCTGCTGTGATTCAGTGATATTCTACTGAACTGATACCCTGTTTATTACCAGCTGTAAAAATACCCCTCTGACTGAAGATGACAAAAAATGAGTAAGCAAGTAAGTTGTTTAGTGTAAACACCTAACACTGAGTTACTTTGCATCAGTTAAATAAATAGATGTGAACACTGAGGCCCAGAGCTCCATCCTGGGTTAAAGTGATTAACTACCAACTGGACGCCACTTTATTGTTTGGGTGGGATCCTGCTGTTGTACCATAGCCCGTCAGACAGTTTGAGTTTTCTCACTAAAATATGCACGTATATAAATGGGCGAAATTTGTGAGAGTAATGAGCTCCGTTGGTGTGGTCTCACATGGGAGTGGTGTAGCATTTAGATGATTTGTTTTCCACAACCGCAGGCTGTAATGATATGGACTTGATTCCTTCATTCTTTGTGAATGGTTACTCTAAAGAGGAGGATTACTGGATGAAAACAGAGTACATTTTTAAAATTAAAAGTAAACCCCCAAAATCTCCATTTTATTCCCCCCGACTACACAATCCCTTGAAAGCTGAAGCGAACAGCGGTGACCTTGAAACGCCCCTGATTTTCAGAGGAAATGTAAATTAGTGCGGGGGGACTTGATGTGTCGTGACAATTCCATTTAATCTTTAAGTAAAAAGTGTGCTTAGGGCTGCACTGGTAGCAGTGGCAGCGGCGAAGGGACTAACTGTGCTGACTCAGCGAACAGTGGGCCCGATCATTCATTACTGCAGGTCTTAGTGACGAAGAGCGGCAGTCGCCGTCCTCCTCGTCACTTCCACTGTCCCCTGGCCTGCTCTCTCCCTCTTTCTGTCCAGCCTCCCTATTGCTCTAGTCAGCAGTGTGGCCTTCTTCCTCTGCACACACACTCACACTCGCACACGATGATGGAGAGGCAGAGCTGCGTCTCTTGCTTTTATTTCCCTGCAGGACACCAGGACGATAGTATTTTTATAACGTGGTTTTGGTTTCTGCAAAAACACACACACGCACGCACGCACGCACAGACAGAATCCCTCCTAGCTGACAGCGCTGCCCCCAACCATACTCTACAAGCAAAAACAGCGCAACATTCAGCAGTCCTGCCGGAGAGCCCAAGGCACTTACGACATAACTTCACGGGGCCGGTTCTTTGTGCTCTTTTGTGATAGCTCCCCCGGTGCTGCTCTGCCAGCAGCAGCTTTTGCGTGTTTTCTCACTGCGTCCAACAGTACTGATGTGTACCCCACACACACACACACACACACACACACACACACAGATAAATATGAAGTGGGGTCATGCCTCTTTAGTCTGTACAAATTCCCCCACATGCTCCCACACCAGACTCAGCATTTTTTAATTTTAGCAGACTTTCCCTTGTAAGCCTTCCATCCCTCTGGAAGACCAGTCCCCTGAACATTCTGAGGTTTTAATAACAAACCTAATATGAGAGAAAATTGTTCTCTTGTGGTCAGCAGTTATTTGTAAGCTGTAATCTTTTAAATGCCTGGATACCCTCACGATGAAAAAGGGTATTGGATGTTAATGATTGAATTGCAGATTTTCAACGGTGCAATAGTTTTCACTTTAATGAATTATTTTTTAATAGCTAAACGTTGAATAACACTTGTGTGTCGAAGCGTCCGGCCAAACAGAAACGCGAGGTCTTTTTGTGGGTCTGCTTCCCTGCTGTTTGCAGCATGTTTGGTGGCTCCTGAGAGCTGGTGATCACCAGCAGGACGAGGAACATTGCAGTATGTGGAATCAGTCGCATTGAAAAGGAGTTTGTGGTAAGAAGACATTTTTACTTTTGGTCTTTTTAAATTGTAATGTAGCTCATAGTTTATAAAAACGTCTGAGTGCATCTGAGATTTTTACAGAATGTAAATTGTAAATGTTTAGAAGGACATGTCTATTGCAAAGACTTGATTGTGATGTTATGGTGAAAGTGACTTTGTATTTGGGAACAAATCAATTTACGAACAGATTTTCGGTCCCGCAGAGGCAGTGTATTACGGTGCACCTATAGGTCTCTATTCATATCTCCCGGGTGCATACTTATTCCCGACATGATGGACAATGAGGGCAAGAGATTAAAGGCGAGCCGCTGCCTTGGGGATGTGCAGTGTGACGGAGAAAGGAAGGAGTTTTTCAATCTCATCTTGGAGAGGGCTTGGCAGCTGTCGACGGCACGTCGGGTACACGCCTCACTGACGGCTTTGTGCGCCGCAAAGGACCTTATTTTGCCGTCTTCCTATCTCCCTCGTGGCCAGTGAAGAGAAGCGATGAACCCGCGTCGCACTCCATCACAGCGGAGGCAGAGTGGCGTGGAGGAACTCTGATCGAACAGCACAAACTCTGCCCTAACCCTGCAGGCTTCTTCAACTCCCCGTTCTGCTTTGCTTCCTCTCTGTGAGCAAGAACTCTACCGAAGAAATAGCCGATTTCGCTGTGTACATAATAATGACCTCAGATGCAATTAATATTGTTGTAATTGCTGTGATTAGTTTTTTTTTTCCAACCCTCTCTCTTAATGGCATTTAAATAGGGTAGCGTGTAATTGAACTAGTTTCATTTGCACTGGTAAAGACATTCCATTAAGCTGTTTAGGATGATAATCATAATTCTTCAGTTTCTCCCCTGTTTTGTTTTTCTTTCTTCCGTCGTGCTTCTCAGCTGTTTTAATAATGTACTCGGAATGTTTGAACTTTCTCCGCTGCTATTTTTAATGTTTCTGTGGAAACCGAACTCGCTGGACGGCGTTGCCCCCCGAAGTTAAAGCAACGCAGGTACGTCAGTTGAATGCCGTTGAGAAAGAGTGAAAATCTCCAGTTTACTTTCAGCACTTAACTTTACTGCTGCTCTTTAAGGACCAGGCAACCTTTGCAACTTTATGGATTTTATTTTGCAGGGCAGACTCTGCTTGAAGATGGTGAAGGTTGAGTTGAGCGCTTGAAAACAGCTGCCCAGAGAGTGTTGGCTGCGGTATTGAAACTCTCAAGGTTCTGCTGGCTTTAGCAGATAGTGGTACACATCTCTGTAAATGTTACCATGGGAGACAGATGGACCTTGATTGCAGCTGGAAACACACCAACAAGTGTGGCCTCTCTTTGAAGAGAAGAGCTCCTTGTAGTAGAAGGTCAGACAATATGGTAGCGGAAGACGTGCAGCCACACTATCTACGACCTTGGGGCTTCGCACGCAGGCTGGCGCTCCTGAGAGGGTTTTACTTGGAGAGCCAAAAGATGGGAAATAGAGGGTGGAATGATGGGGAGAGATGGGTTAGAACTAGAAGCTCCCTCTGTTGGTAAGGAGGAGGTTTACGATTCCAAATCTAATCATGGTTTCAGCTCTGTTGCTTCAAAGCAAGGAAACGTGGTGCCCAAGACCTAGGGAAGGACACGTGGGGTCCTGGAGTCTGGAGATGGACGAACTACAATGGAGAGTGGAGAGGAGTCAGAAATCATGGGGCGGTCCCAAATGGCTATCGGGACGAAGAGAGCGTGTCACGTAGAACGGAATGTCTCTAAGCACTACCGAGCAGCTGATGCTGGAAGGTGCACCTCGAACCTACACACACTACCACTGCAGTCAATCAGGCTGTGTATCGTTTTAAAGATGTTTATCAAATTTTCCAACTTGTGTGGACCTTCTAAAAAAGAGGAATAAATCTCCCAGGTTCCTAAGTCCAGCTTAATCCTATTACTATACGGCTCTCTGAGCTCAGCCTTCAGAAGTCTACCAGGTTCATGCTTTATTGGAAATCCCTCACTGTTGCAGGGCTTTTCAGCCTTTGGCTTCACCATTGCCATAATAAATCCACGGAGGTTCCCCAAGGCCCATCGTGTGTCTGTGTTTGAGATGGCGTCTGAGAACAAGGTGTGGCCCAGCATCTACGTGTCCTGCTGTAGCTTTGTGGACCCGTGGTGGCAGAAAGCATCTGGTTCTGGGATATGTACATTGCAATTAGCAGTGAAATGTTCCACATTGCTAGTGCGAATTCTTTCTGCAGCCATGTTTTGACCAGTGAAGTAGAAAACCGGCTGTCACTTGGAGGTGAACGAATTCGTCCTCTTTGTAGTTACAGCCTGCCAAGCGGAGCCCTTTGCCTGCAACACCTGTCAGGTGAGGGCCCTCTCTGGCTGTCTGATTGATCTCGCTTTGAGGGCCCGGTGCCTGTCCTGCGCAGAGCCTTGCACCGGAAAACCATGGCAACCCTGCCTGGCAGAAGAAGTGCACGCCAGTCTGCGTTTGCCACGCACGTTCAGCCTGGTGTCTTATCTCTGTCGGGGGCCGATAGCGCCTGTGGCAAGGAGGTCAACCGGAAGACGTTGCGTCTCAGCCAAAGTTCCCGCGAGAGGGAACAAACTGCATATTAGCGCAATCTATTTAAGATGGCTGCGCTCGCTTTGCACGTCCTTTGCAAAGTGCCGGATTTTTCCGCAGACGGAGATGAGTCCTCAGACACGCCGGCCCTGGTGTACCTGAGGAGACGGCCCCCGGGTTCACGGTGAAGGTGTTTTCCTTTTGTTTGTACGCTCGTACAGTCAGATGAACCAAGCAAAACAACGGAAAGCAGAACACCCACTCGAGATGCCCCCCCCACACACACACACAATAAAAAAAGACCTGCATTCAAAGGTCGGCTGTCGCTATAGGAAGACATGCTTTGATGCTGCTGCTTGTTTTGCAAAATGTTATTGGAAAAACCAAGACCCTGTTCATTTCTATATGTCAGTGTAGTGAAAGATGGAAGGGCACCAAAGCATCATTTCATTTTTTTTTTTGCTATTTTATCACACTGTTAACAGCAACTAGACAGTTTAAATTTGGATTCGTGTAAGCAATAAACATATATAAACACGTCTGAAAGATTTATCTAATTATTTTACCTCTTTGTGTTGCACTTACGCTTTTTTAACCGTGAAATCAAACATTTCAGGGTATTCATTTTACACTTGAGCTCAGGTGTTTGCTGTCTGTTTAACAATTTTTGAAAGCATCATCTTTTATAAATATTATTTCCTAGTGTAAAAAAAAAAAATCTTGCCTAAAAATGTTAGTTTTGGCCAAAAAAAAAAAAAAAACAACAACAGGCGATGCATTGGATTGTGTGCAGAGTTACAAACGGGGGACGGTGCGAAAAATACTATGAATTTTAATCTTCTCAGAACCAAATTCTTAGTGTTTTTGAACGAACCCTTGGATATTATTATGACTTTTGTAGTATGAAAAAAGAGAGAAAACACACCGGCCAAGCGAAGCATGAAGGAAAAAATAGGCTGCTTGCAGTATCAGTTTGTCTAACATTTAATATGGATGCAAATGAAGATTGTTGCAGGTAATTTACCATGAGACCTTAGTTATTGTGCAGCCTAATTAACAATAGCCTACAAAGATGTTCCTTTGAATATTTAACAATGGCACATTGCGAGTGAATAGCCAACAGTAAAAGTATTACTTGTGTATAATTTATGCTCATCGACAGTGATTGCTTGACTTGTTTCATCACCAGCTTGCTGGGAGACAACGCCATGCTTCAAATCTCATTAAGCGATTTATTCATCGTAATAAATGGTTATAATGTTCTCTGCTGCGCCGCACATTTCAAAAGTGCACCTAACTTGTACACGTCTGAATGTTTGCAGCCAAGTGAATACCTTCATTAACGGCGTTCTAGCCGAGCGGCCTCAGCGAGGGCGTATTAATCATTGTTTTTGTCCGCGGTCCTCCACGAAGTCCCGCACTCTGAGCCTCTATGCCTTGCTCTCGTAGTTTTACCTCTTATTTATTTATTTATCCTTCCACGAGGTCCTCTTACTCTGATACACACCACTGGGTGTAGAAGTGACCTTTCACAGAGGCGCATTTATGGTGTGCGACCGGACTTGTTCTCCGATGTTTTAAATCGGCAAAGTCATTTTTCCCATCCTTCTGTCTCTCTTCCCTGCATCGTTCTGTCAGTCAGTCTGCGTTTGCGTCATCATCGACGTTTGTTTTTTCCATCGTCTTAGTTGGATCTCTTATAGAGAGTGTTTTTTAACTGTGCCATCTATCTGTCTGTCTGTCGTAAATGAAGCACCTGAGCGTCTGTTTGTCTATCCGTCATTGGAGGAATACTTGTTTTCCAGCACTTGATCGCATTGCCGGCCAGAACAGGATCAAATAAACAGGCCGAAGAAAATGCCGTTCTAATTTTTTATTCAGCAGATTGTTTTGGTGCAGTACATCAATGTGCTATGAAAGGCGGGGAGTAAATAAATATCGATTTGCTGACCGGTGTGATCAGTCCACGCGGTGCTGACCACAGCAAAAGGTCATTACAAGAGTCACATAACATGTTTGGCGGGGGACTACTGATTCTTGCCACCAAATGTGTTTTGCTAAGTCATGCCATTATCTTAAAGCAACTTGCCTCTGCTAGACCTTCACTGCTAATGCATTAAGATACTTATCAGTTCAAATTAATTGAAAGACCAAAAGGATCCCGAGGAGGTAAATTGATTTGACAAAGCATGATGGTTGACTGAAATTAAATCCCAAGCAAGGGCCCAAATACACCACTCCCGCTGGGTTGCACGAGTACCCTGGCAGTTACCACCTCCGCCTCACCCGAGGCTCCCCTCATTGTCTTGTCATTGCGCTGCTACCTGTCATTTCATTACCATCTGCCCACTGCTGCAGTAGAGGTTCTGCAGACCTCCTGTTGACATGCACATTCCAGAGCATCTGATTCAACAAGGCCTTTCGTGGATTCCTTCTAACCACAATTGGGAAAACGTGGCTTCGATTCTGCTCGGGTTGACGACCCAAGGTGACAGTGCGATCCCAGTTGTATTTCATTCCATTCTTTGCAGATGTGGATAGGAGTTAAGTGGCTTTCAGTATTTCATTTTTTATGCTCCAGTACTACCTCAGAACTCGACACTGTCGTGCTGTTCAGCGAAGATGCTTGATGTCATTAAGTGACATCGGCCTTTTTGCGGGATTCTAACAGTATATTGCAGTAGAGTCACAAGACGTGTTTTTTGTCATAATGGGACCCCGTGTCTACGGTTGGTGGTGAACCACACGCATTTAAGGTCTGTAACAGACACGATTGCTGAACGAATAAATATTGGCTTCAGGAAGGTCTGACTAAGCAATCTATGGCTGGCTTATGGTTCTGAGGCATGGTTTGGGTTCGCACTTGCTATATCCTGAGACCACATCCCTTGCTCACTGGGGAAATTTACTGCCACCGAAATGCCTATTTCATTACTTTTTTCATTTCGTTTTAATAAGCCAGCACTATGAAGTAATGGAGTGCTAAAATAACACAGAGATATTAATAGAGACGTCTCCGTCTCCCAACTCTGATGCTATAGCTGTTCTCCAGACGCTGAACAGGAGACGATTGGTTGATGCAGACTTGTTAAAAAAAAAGACGTTTATTTACATGAATAACAATGAGCTTTTATCGTGCCATCCCTGGTGCCATCTGCTCTCAAGAGCCCCCACCCCCCAGATTAAATTTGACAAGTGAAACTGATTTTTAAGACTTGGGTCTAACCGCCCGAATGCGGGGGCAGCTTGGCGAATGCTGACATTTTCAAGGACGAGCCATTTAGTCGCAGCTTGTATTCTGTCAACACACACACACACACACACACACACACACCACACACATTCGCTGCTGTTGGGGGGCAAACCCTCCTGTGCGGAGTCACCTGACACTCCCCACACCCCTTTGATATGGTTGCTGTGGAGTCAATGAGATGCTTGAGTACAAAGTGAAGCCTGAAGGTCTGTTTTGCTGAGAAGAATAATATGATCACAGGAAAGTACACCAGGTTGCCCTGTTCTTGTGGTTATGGGTTTTATTTGTTTTCTGCCTTTAGGGCCCTCAGCACACAGTACATGATGGGGGCAGGCTTGGCAATTATTCCGTTTTTGTTTTTGTTTTACATACGGCGGCACCGGAGTGAGGGTTCCTGTAATTTCTGTAAACATCCAAACCATAGTCGGTGAAAAAGAAACGACGGGCTTTCTCCATGTAGAGTATTAAACGGGGGGAATGTAAATTGACCATCATTTCAGTTGGCATGTATATGCATTAGCCTAATGCGTTGGTGGAGATAAAACACCCCGTCTGCCTCTGCGAATATCTTTCCAGTTCAGCTGCCCTGGCTACTTGGTTAGGTTTTATTGCCCCCCCCCCCCCCCCTATGAACAACTGCACAAAAATGAACCCTTGCCAGGTGGTCACCGCAGGAGAACTAAACTCACGCACTGCAAANCCCCCCCCCCCCACCTATGAACAACTGCACAAAAATGAACCCTTGCCAGGTGGTCACCGCAGGAGAACTAAACTCACGCACTGCAAACAGTTGATTTTGAAGGCTCGAGGGCCCGACTGCCCCTCTTAGATGCTCAGCTCATTGTGGCCTCAGATCCTGCACGCGCACCTTAGCTGCGTCAGAGATGGCCGAAACTCACGAGGAACGGTCCGTTCGTAGGGACACTCGCGCACAAAACGCACCAGGTTGTCTTTCCGCCTTGGGAGCCCTGAGAAGAACGATGTCGTGGAGCTCGAGGAAATCAGATGCTAATTGTTGGCCTTAATTCCGCTTTTTTCTGGTCGGCCGTGCGGTATCGCTTAATTTGGCCAGGGATTCGGGAGGGATTTGAGCTACATTATGTTGTCCTTTGGTTGTAGAATAATAATAAGTCTTTACAGGTGCAGTACAACACTGATCAGAAGTCTGTAATAGTAAAATGCTCAGTAAAATAGTAAATAGTAAAATCCCCCCCCCCCCAGTAGCTGTTCAATGCACACGAATTTAGTTGCGTATTGAATACACAAGCGGCAGTTAAACGGGATCAAATTATAACGGTGTGTATAAATATTAAAAAAAAGTATTTGTAAATTGAACATTGGCGTTTTCTTTGGCGGAAAAAGGGCAGTTAGTGCGGCAGTAAATGACAGATTTGTAACGGGGATATCGCAAGTCCAAGTTTCTGTCCCTTTTATGACAAGAACCTATGGCGTTGTGATTTACTGCGGTAAAAGACCTAGCTAATAAATGGGTCAAATGTTGCAATTCACTTTGCATTAAAGCGTCACCTAAGCAGTGAGCCAATAATATAAATAAAGAAAACGCAAGTAAGCTGTGCTCTTTTCACTCGCGCTGGTTTGCTGGTGATATTCATCTGCTTCATTTCTGCCATAACACGAGCACTTTGAGCACACTTTCTTTTTGCTTTTTATTCAGCAGTCATTTCTCTTTGAAGTTATTAGAGGTTCTGTGGACCCCCCTGCCTTTTCGGGAACTCAAATTTTCTTTTCTCAAAAATTTGTTCTGTTTATATCATCCGTAGTTTTTGCCATATGGTGCGACTGGGCACAGTCTGCGTTGCAGAATCTCGATTAAAGTACGAGGCGTTTTGAGTCATCGCGAACACCGCGGGGTAACGTGCCTAAATATGTTTATTAGGAACCTTTCAGTATGCATTTTGCACCATTTGCGTGTTGTTTCCCTCTCAACATGCTTTTGGCACAGCGACAGCGGTTAAAAAAAGACGCAAACAAAGTGTGTCGCAGTTGCGCGTGCTGGCAGAGAACGAGGCGCCCCGAGTCACGTTGTTCCAGTCGCGCCCGAGTCCGGCACTTTCGAAGATTTACGACGCGGAGACGAAAGAAAAACGCGAGGAGCTCGCACGCGTCCCGCAAGCTGGGGCTCCGGGCCAAACTGCAGAAGCCGGCCGCCTGCCCGCTGCAGAGACAGAGGTCTCTCGAGCAAAGCGATGAAATGTCTCTTCACGGGCTGAGAAGAGCCTGTCGGCGACATCCTCTGCAGGTCAAGGTGACGCAGTGCAGGCCGTGGGCGGTGTTGAGGTCGAGAATGCAGACTTGAGGCCTTAAGGTCGTTCGAATCCTATATCGAGCCCTGCTCTAATAGCCTTTAGCACGTCGTTGTACTTAAAATGTGTGTAAACTGGTATAACGTCAGGTGGCTTTGCTCAAAGGTGGTCCAGTCAGTGGAAAGCTGTCCCTTGTGAATGGGTGGAGGGGAAGCTTTTGGTTACCGTATCTCCAAACACGTTTTTTTGAAGCCCAGCCCGAACTGCGTAAGTTCCCCCGCGATGGACCGAAAGCTGAGACGGGGGCTCGGCAGAGTGCGGCCGCTGCTACGTGGTTTGACTGGCGGTGCCGCAGACCTCCGGTTCCAGGCAGGGACTCCTGGCAAGGCACCCGGACGATACAGGGATTGCAGTGTGTCGGGTGCTGCCTCAAACAGCTTGAAGTCGTCTTTGATGGATGACTTGCACAAAGATACAAATGAAGTGGAAATGCCTTGGCTGTTGCCACTGTGAGTCCAACGTGCTTGGATCCCGGGAAACAAAGCTGAAATATACTTGTGCTGTGCATAGCAGCAGACCCCTGAGAGGGGAACTTCATCATTTTTCCATCGCCTTTTATATGGTTTTATACGTAAAGCGGTTTGCTTCAGTTCTCCTTGTTTTATTGATGTTCAGTTGAATTCAGTTGTCCCTCATATGATGACTTGGAATACGTGTGTCCAAGATAGCTATCGCATTGTATATGCAAGTACATTTGGTTGAAACCAGCAGGTTTTTGACTTGCAGAATCTATTCCTAAACCACAGTTGTCACATCGCTGGGAGAAATTCTAAACCATAAACTTTACTATGAGGTGCCTGTACATCTGATGGAAAAACACCTCAGAAATACCCCTCTCTTACGCTCTCTCGATATACACATTTTTGTCTGTTGTTTTTGGTGCAGATTTTCCGCAGGCGTGTCCTCGGGAGGGTTAACCAGTCGTGCGCTTAGTCAACAACCACGCCGTTCCCCTGATGGGTTTTGCTGAATCATATTTTAAATGTTTCAAAATTAATTTGAAACATCTTTCCAGCTTCTAGTCAATTACGGAATGTTGCAAGCGGTTGAAACGTAGGACGCTGTAAATTTATTACTAAAAAGTCAGTTTGTGACAGCAACTATAAAACACGGACTATAATGGTTTTCCTCAATGTCCTGCTGCTCGTAGTTTGTAGTTAAGATTAAATTTCCAGTCCGGTGTCCTGCTGGATGAACGTGAATCAATTTTGTTTCACGGCCTGGTCCTCGCAAATACCGTTTGACCCAGGCTGAATTTTTCATTTTGAAGTCTTCCCACATTTTCCATTATGTTTATCATGCAGACTAATACAGTGTTATAGTTAATACCGCCTCAGTCCTTTGCTTGTCATTTTTCGTTTTACAATCAAGTCACTCCGTTCAAAAAGAAATGTGCGGGGGGGCTTGTACTTGTTAATAGAGCCGTTTGCCTGCACCTAACTTCAAAGCCACGAATGCAAGTCTCATTTATCCCCCTGGCTTTGTAGATAGTTGTGTGGCTCCCACATTTAGCAGAGGATGGGGCAGCACAGGGCAAAACAAGAGAAAAGTCGGGGAGGTTTAACTCCCCGCGACTTTCTCAGGAGCGCTTTTCAAAGAATAATGCAACTACTTTAGACTGTTGATTTGCATATTAGGGAAAGTAAATTTAAACTGTCACAATTATGCCCCCCCCCCCCCCGGTTTACGCAGCTCAGTTGTACGTATGCTACTGCGCACCGGGAGGAAACTGCGTTCGGGTACAAGGGCGGTTTTGCGTGTGGGAGTTGGGTTTACCCACTTTAGTACCTGCTTTGCTTTATGTACCGTCTGCAAAAGGCTGCAGTGGGTTCCATCGTACAGTGGGCTGCAAACGTGGTGTAAATGAAGGAGCTCAGTATGAAACGAGTTACAGCCCCTTTGGAGGCTTGGCTGTCAATTGAAAAAGACAGATCCAAATGAAGCCATGAATAAACAGTGCCGCATGGTCCCGGTGGAGCCCTTGTCCCTAATATGCTGCTCCGGGGTGAGTTGACGGGCTCCGAGGTGCGGTTCCAGATTGTCTCACTGCGGGTGGCCCTGGCAGCCACCTTGCCTGGGACAGCCAAGGCTTGCGGCTCGTTGCGGGCAGGAGGTTGAGGTTGACTCGAGAAGCTCAGTCGTGTCTGGTGTGCCACGTCCCAGACAGCTTGGAGTTGACGCTGAACAGGAAGGAGGGTGTTCTTCAAAAAAAAAAAAAACAAAAAAAAACAAAAACACGTTAGCAGAAGCCCACTGTGCATCCGAAACCTCACCTGTTACTCCTGAACTGATTAGCATTAGCATTTAGCGTTGTTGCTCGGGGATGTAACCGGGGTGCAAAGAAGTGGGGGTTCGGTGAAAATGTGATTCTCTGGCCTTGTTCCAGAATCCCCCTCAAGCCTCGTTGCTGAGTGTCATAACACGAAGGGCAGAGCGCCATGCTTGTCGGGGAGCGGCGAAGCCGTGCCATTCTGCTTGTTGAGGCACCAGCTATCGACTGAAAGTTAAAACTTACAGCGTGTACTTAGTGTACACCCCAGAGTTCCTTAAAAATGTCAATGCCATTAGAGCGCCATTTGTCCTACCCGCATTAACTGTGCTGCCTTCAGTTGTTAATAACAGCCTGGCTGCTGAAAGCTTTCCCCTGCCTCCCTCCATAGGTCTTTGGACGTACAGCGCTAATATAAAGCGGATGCAAATGAAATAGCTCATAATGCAACCCGACCATGTGCCACTGGCATCTAAGGCAAAAAAAAAAAAAAAATAGATCAGGTTTTTGCTGAACTTTGCACCTGCAGATATTCATGTCAACCTGGCTTAACCTCATACTCTTGAGGGCAGATTCTCATGGCTTCCAGAATGTGGGAAAATGCAGATGGCTGACTCTGTTCTGGCTCGGAGTTCTGTCTTCGGCGCCAGTGCCGTCGTGGAAGGGTCCCAATCGCGAGCGGTGCTTTCTTCAGCTGTGCACATCTCTACTCTGTCAGACACTAGGAAGCTAGCAGCACATTCTGTTAACACTGAGCATATGAATACTGAATTTCTCATTCCTGTCTGCTTTGGTTTGATTTAGACTTACCCAAGGTCTTTTTTTTCCCTCCGTGTGTGACGCTGCTAACATATGCCAAAGAACATTTTTCAGCTTGTATTACACATTTTTCTCCACACTCCCTGTATACCTTGACATAAAAGGTGCAGTAGGACTATTTTCTTTATTTGTTGTATGTTGCAGAACGCAGTGAACATTGTCGTTTTTCAGCCAGGCTAATTTTTGCAGAACGTTACCGTGGATGAGGCACCGGTGCGGCACCGTGTGACCTGAGAGCGCTTCTGTGATGGCGCACTGTCCACCACTCTTACCTCCCTGACACGTAACGCTATCTCCTGAGTGAAGACAACTTGTCAAAACCTGTCGCTTTGCTTCTGACTGCCTGACTTCACAGTTCTCCCAGTAGCGGTACGCGCTCCTCCTGGCAGCTAAAAGCTTCTGACTCATTTCTTGATCACTCTGTTTAAAATGCGAATGTAATCACTTCTCGCCGCTTTATATGGGCAAATTCTCCGGGATGCATCAGAACACACAGTCCCTCATTAGGTCTTCAAAAGACTTCATTTCCCGCACTGCGTTTCCGACTGCTTCGAGGGTCAGAAATAAGCCGGTCAGTGGACGCTCTACGCACCCGAGCGGAAAATGACGCGCTTTACGTAAATGGAGATAATAACGGACAACTATCGCACCTGCGGTAGGGATACACATACAAATACAAGCGGGCAGGAAATCGAACGAAGAATCACCATCGGTAAAGCGGCCGCAACGGAAGTAGACGAGATCCCGAAGAGCAGGAACGTTTCATTACGTAAAAAGACTTCGACTCGTTCAGGCGACGGCTTTCTCAAGGACATCTTACGCACAAGAAAGTCGGACGGTCAGGACTCCTTTGAATTATGGTGCTGGAGCAAAGATATCGTACGCAGGAGGACAGAAGGTCAACGGAAAAGGGGAAGAGCAGCGATGAGATGGATCGACACAATAGCGACGGCTACGAAAACCACATTAGCAGCACCGAGCCGCCTGACTGTAGGCCGCTCATCATATCGGACAACCATCCGCAGGGTCGCCGTGAATCGAAAAACGACTGAACGGCACCTAAGAACAACGAAAGCAAGCGATGTGGAAGCGAAAAGTGAATTTCTTCTCGGCCAGGACTCCGACTGGTGTCGATGCACATTATTGCCGTACAAGTTTATGTTTAAGAGCATCGGCGGCGCCTGCGCTCTCTACCTAGTGTGTCATCTGCTTCCATTTCTAATGTAAAGGCTTCTCTGCGTGTGATGTTTACTATAACACGTGCAGGTCAGACTGACATCTCCCACGCTGCGATAATTCACATTTGCACACACTCAGTTCAGGGGAAACGCGAATGCGTCTCCGCTCCTTTCCACCGTTTTTCTGGAGTCGCGCCTTTATTGATATATTTAAATGAAGCGAACGATGCCGATAAGTCCTCGCTCGGTGTTATCAGCTGAATCCTCTTTTTCTCCCTCACTCCACCCACCACTCCCTCCTCGCCTGGATTGAGATTTCCATAATCTGGCGAGTGCGGGGGAGAGCGCCAACACGCAGCCCGGCCCACAGAGAGATAATAAAATAATGGAGCTTATCAGAGGCTGCACAGCAAGCGGAGCTGCTCTCCGGAGGTGCCGCCGCTGTGCTGAGAGGCAAGGACGTCTTCCTCTGACCCCCACCCCATCATCGCTGCCGCGTTTCGCTTCTGGCCGCCCAGATGCTCACGTGTCCGTCTGAGGTGGAGATTGGGAAGAGACGGTCGGAGCCGTAGCAGCTGCAGGCTGGTGCAGTAACTGGGGCGACGTGGCCATTGTGAATCACTACAGTAAAGTGTCTCGCGGTAAAGTTGGTCACAAATGGAAGTTGCTTTGTCGTGGAGTCTTCACGAGAGCGGTAGTATATCGAACAGGCACGGTGAGTTTACC
This sequence comes from Arapaima gigas, assembly GCA_900497675.1. Taxonomy (NCBI): domain Eukaryota; kingdom Metazoa; phylum Chordata; class Actinopteri; order Osteoglossiformes; family Osteoglossidae; genus Arapaima; species Arapaima gigas. The sequence continues at coordinate 65,221 of UFQX01000927.1, forward strand.
GAGCTCGACTTTATTTCATTGTTTGGCCGTGTTTTTCGCTCTCAATCAGTCCTCGTCGAGAAGGAAAAGCACCTTGAGGGAGAATTGTTGATTCAAGTGGTGTTAGAGTGGATTGCTTGTTTTTTTTTTTTGTTGCAGTTACTCCAGTAGACTTGTACCGTGGCGCCTATGGGTGGCTCCACGAAGCACTCAAACCACAAATCAAACCTGTATCACGTCATTGCGGTACGGAAATCTGAATTTGGCTTTAATGCTGACTGACAGCTGAAGTCTGCTTAAATTCATCCGGGACGGTCTTCATATATCGGTTTGCAAACCCCGAACGACAAACATCTCCGGTAAGGACAAAGGAGGGGGGAAAAATGTTCACGAAAAAATGTCTCCTGCACTAATGCATCAATCTTTAACCGGATGACGGAAATGTTCTTCATTTCATTAATAAATTATTCAAACTTGAACTAAACAAATGAGATTTGAAATTAAAGAGAAATCTGTCAGAGAGGAGCACTTTGATGTCCCGGACTTCAAATGAAGGGCAGTTCTTTGTCATATTGCTGACAAAACCCCCGGCTTCATTACTGAGGTTTTAACGGAGAGGTACCCAGCGTGCCGAATCTAATTTAGTTCGGCTGCTGGGCCAGATACGGGACCGACCACCACAGAACCGGGCCTTTTCCCCTCCGGTTCTGCTCGGCAAAGCACGTCACTTCCACAGCTCTTCTCTCATTTGCTGCGGCCCCCCCTCCCGCTCAGCCTTCCGTGTGAAACTGCAGCCGGAGGAGAACAAGTCGAGGGAAAAGGAAGAGGAAGCCTAAATGAGCCTGACAGGGACACATTAGCTACAGAGATGTGGAATTGTGTTGTGTGAAATCGAAACGGCGGAGCATCAGGAGTCGTTATTCGTGATAAATTTCAAGCGCGACACTTAGCCCCCCCCCCCCCCCCCCCCCCCCCCCCCACAAAAAAAAANAATTTTAAGGCCGACACTTTCCCCCCCCCCCCCCCCCCAGCCGACCTCATTCAGGCTGTGGCAGGTGATGACAGGGCTGTGGTCCCCCATGGAGTCCCCTCCCCCTCCCCGCTGCCACCCTGTCCTGCACCTCTTTGTTTCACGCTAAAGCACAATGACAGCCGCTCCGGCGCCCATTAGACCATCGGCCACTCAAAACGCGGCATTAATTTGTTTAATTTTTCTACCTTTTCATTCGCTTTCACTGCAGCTGTAGGACGTCAAAGCATCCAATAAATTTCACGAGTTTCAAGATGGCCCTCAGATTGTGTGTGGGGGCTGGGGCGGGAGGGAAGACAGGACATTTGCACCTTTCAAAGATTTAATGTATTTATATCAAGATTTAATGGAGTGTTGCTAATAAAAAAAGGCAATTTCCTGAATCACTTTAGCCAACTGATTATATTGGTCCATTTGAGCCTTCAAGGGCTTATAATAACATTGCCTACAAATCTGTTACATGAAAATGGGAAGTGGCATAAAGTTTAGTGCTGTGACCTTATCTTGCTCTGACAGGTTTTAAAGAGCTTAAATTCGCCGTTATAAAATTATTAATTGCCAAGACCATATTTAAATACCCTCTTGGTGTTGACTGTTTATGATTGCCGCCAAGTGCCTGGTATCAATCATTGCGAAACGGTGGGCGTTTCTGCACGATTTACACTTAGATGTGACGCTTTAGTTTAACATTTCCCTGGGTCACCCGGAGCGTCGAGCTGTTAGGAGGAAACGGTGACTCCACCTGTGTCCAAAAACATTCCAGCATCCAGTACAGTATCATTGAGGCCATCAGATAAATGAAGCCAAGGCTGGAGCGGGCGGGCAGGAACGGAAGGGTGGGGGGGGTGAAGAGAGTCAGTGAAAAATGGGTGATGAATTCTTTATGATCCCTTAGTACTCGCATTTGAGTGTTAGCAGAGATGAAGCTTCCTACTGTTGGCGCCACATAGGGGTAAATGTAATCAGACAATTAAGCCTCCTTTCAGGTCCGGTGTTGGGGGGGTTGCATCTTGACTGGACTCCGAGACAAGAAATATTTGAACAATAAAAAAAAGTGCTTTAAGATATGCAGCAAAGTAATTATCTTGTGCCGAAGTGTGGAATTTATGCTGATACTAGCAGAATAAAAAAGAACAATAATAATAATAATAAAAAAAAAACCTGTCAAGAAGCACAGTTCCATGCTTGGAAGGTGCACCGAGACAAACAGAAAGGCGTACGCAGACACACAGATACCCAAAACCTGTCTGCGGTCCATCTTCCAGGTATATGTGAGATGTAAGATGCATCTTATGAAACGAAGTCATGTGTGAAGAACGCTGAGCTGTGGGCTACTTCAGGCGTTTCCTCGACTTGGGCGCAACCGCACAAATAGCCTCCTGGAAACCTCCAGAAAAGTCATTTATTTTGTCGGGGAAGCGGCCCGCTCAAGTCAGCTGACCGCTGGCACGAACTGTCTGTTTCTCGGGGTGGGCTTCTCCGGGCCACTGTGCGCCACAGGCGAGGGTGTGATGTAAAGACTGTGCTCATTAATAACAAGCTGTGCTAACTGTCCTTCTCGGCCTGTCGTGTGTGTCTTTCCACCGGAGCTCCGGGTGCTCTTTACAACTGAACAGATAACCTTGGTAACATCCTGTCGAGGGTTTGGCAGCCAAATGCTACTTGACAAGGTTTTGGGGCTCAGACAAATTTATTCTTTTTTTTTTTTTTTTTTTTTGCAAGGAACGTTGTACCGTGAAGCGTCGCTCTGAGAAGGAACAACCGTCTTCCTCAAAACACGTTCCAAGTGGGCAACTTGGCATACGCCGTCAAATACAGGACCAGCCGACAATAAGCCGCAGTCGCCCGACAAGCTCGGCGACACGTCAGCGCAGACTAACCTAAATGTCACGTGCTTTTTTGTTTGGTCCACATTCGTAGCACAAGGACACCCTTTAATATAAGTTGCAGCACTCGCAAAGGAACTTGAGTGAAGGGAAGCCAGGTTTTTTCCACCGCTTGCTTTGGGTGCCACCCCACGAGCCCGAGGTAGTGCAGCAGCAGGAGCAGGAAGGATTGGACACGGTCCAGTTCCTGGACAATGTCCCGGATGCGGGGATGATGAATGTCACCCATTCCTTTGCTGCCTTTGTTTTTACACTGTGGTATCCCTGGGTCCACATTTATCGTAACTGTGATTTTTGAGGTAGATTATGACATTCGTCCACGGTACCGTTAGCTGACCGTTGTGTGAAAGCTACTGATTTTGACCGGGTGGTCGCGCCAGCTGACTCGTACACGCATCACGTAGATGCTGGAGCAGACCTTTAGGTTTGGCATCTCTCATTGACTTTTGGGACTACTGCCTGCTGGTGACTACTCTGTCACAGGTGCGTGATCCCGGTGTTAGATCCACTTTAGGAATCATCCTCTGCGAACAGTGATCGTGAATGAGTGAGTGCGTGGAATGTTCTAGCAGTTCCTCTTCGATATTGGCTCCCCATTGGACTGACATGTTTATGCAAGTGACTCACTGCTTTGCTTTCTTGTCTACTGTAAATGGGAAGCTAATTCCCTTTAACATATGTTTGAAAGCTAATTATTTTTTGTCATTTTGGTGTTGGGGGGGGTGAAAGTTTCACCCCCCTCACCTGACATCAATAGGAAGCCAGTAATTAGGTTACTAATTACGATCTGGCTGTAAACCGTGTAGCCGTCAGGGTTCCGAGGGCTGACATTACAGAACGGGTCGCGTACTCTTGTACCTCTTACATGGTTCAAGGCACATGGTGACCGTGACAATTTTGCATGCAAATTCGGGAGCCTGGTTCGTGCTGCTATTTGTATTCCGCCTGTGCCCGTCCCAGATGCGGTCCTCGGTTTGGCGGGTTTGTCAGGACACCGAGGATCATCGAGCGTGCCCGACCGGTATAGATAGAACACTACGCGACCCCCCCCCCCCCCCCCCCCCCCCCCCCCCCCCCCCCCCCCCCCCCCCCCCCCCCCCCCCCCCCCCCCCCCCCCCCCCCCNCCCCCCCCCCCCCCCCCACACCCGTCAACCTGCTGCATCTTTACACGTCCACGCCCGAGGAGAACCCTGAGCCGGAGGCCTGCTTTAAAGTGGCCGGTCCGGTGAAGCTAAAACAGTGCGATGTGTAATTGCGGGAGGAAATGGGAAAACCTGGCGTACACAGCAGGGTGGGGGCCTTATAGACAGACCTTTATGTGCTGCTGTTGTTGGGCCCCCAGAAAATTGCCCACAGATTCACAGTGGCAGCGGAGACCTGGTGACATTTTTCACGGGCTGTCGTCCCCTGAAATCAGCGCTGCGCCAGCGCGATTAGAGCGCCTACAGTGGGCGAGGTAATCTGCGCGTGTGTAACAGATCACCCTAGTCCTTCGCCGCCACTCATCGCGCGCTGCTGTCGCCTGTGATATGCAAAGCAGATCCCCAAACACACACACACACACACACCCACACGCGCAGTACCCTGCACTGCATGCCCGACTCTACGCCTTTACTTACAAATTGAATTCCGCACAGGTGTCGGGGAGACAATTTGCAAGCCATACTCATTGAAACTCCTCCTCATACTGAGAACAGGGGAAAAAAGCTCATTATGGTTTTTCTGTCGGTTTTTCAGTTACATTTTCTCAAATTAATCCATTTTATTTCTGCCAGCTGCCATTTTGCAGGTGGCAGTCAAGCTCAACGAAATCCTCTCTCTTCCAGCTCTGATTTAGGAGCGCTTCAGGTGTGTTTGCCCTTTGTCTCGGGCCGCCGTGGTGAGATTTTTCATACCTGCATGCTCGCACAGATCCCTCTTTCACCAGGATCTGTTTCTGAATATGTGTTTTCGCGACAGCGTGTTCAGTAAATAAAAACAAGGTTGAGCAACAATGAGACAAACAGATAAAGCAGCGCTCAGTTGTGATGACAAAGGAGCCGTGCGCCTGGTTCACCGTGGTGAGGGAATTTATGGAAACCCACTTCACATCCAAACATAACACTTGGAGACACGGCTGAGGATGTCGCTTCTGAAATTGTCATCTGCTAAATGAATAAATGCCAGCGTGAATGACTGACGCGCAGCTGCGTTTGGTGCGGAAATGCCGCGACCGAAGCGATGCTCGCCTCTCCTTAGCTCGTTCTGGCTCTGCGGCGGGTGTGAGTGCAGCGCCGGGACAGGTGACAGCGCCTTTGCCGCGTCGGTCGCAGTCTGTGTTCGCAGGGCTGCGAGGAAGCGTCCCCGTCCGCACGCGCCGTCAACAGAACCGCTGGCGTGAGGAGACGCGTGTGACAGTGAAGAATAGCATCCCCCGCCAAAGCGGCGGCCGAGCGGTCGGTCGCCAACGCGGGCGCGGATTAGGCCGCGGTCAAGCTGCGGCCGCTCAGGAGGTGCAACGTGTCCCTTTGCGTCACGTGCGCAGCGGATCTCGTCGACCCAACGCGTGAACCCTTCGAGGCAAATTCAGGACAAGTGGGAAAGAAATGCGCCTTCAGAAACAAAGACGTTATGAACACTTTGCGTAACTCTGAGTTTCTCTCACACACACACACACACACACACACACACACTTGTGCGGCAGTCAAACAAGCTGAGCCGTTTCGTAGTCCCTCCTGGTGGAAACGTGCTACGAATTGTTAGTTTGCACAGATGAAGAGATGGGGAAGATTTGCATTGTGGGAAATGGCTCCGGATTCCGTGACATTCAGCTGATTTTCAAGCTCTGCTCTCCTAAGCCTAGCGATGTACTGACGGCTACAGTTTTCAGTTCTTCAAGCTGCAGATCGTCTGCTAGCGGCCCTTTCATTGGCTCTCTGCAGAGGACATGATCTTCAGTGTAGAGGAAGATCAAGCCCTGCTTGGCGGCAGAGCCCTGGAAGCCGTCGAACTGTCCAGGCCATCTGCGTGAGGCGTCTCCGTGGCCCAGTTCTGGGCCGTGTCAGCGGCTCCTTTGTGGTGCCTGCTGTTGTTTCATCTCGCATGCAAAGTGCAGAGGCGCTGTGTGAAGCGCTGGAAATGTCAACCGGTTCACATGTATACAAGCTGAGGGAGAGAAGTGGTTTCCAGGCTCAGTTAATGGTCCTCTCGCTTTAACAACTGCCCCACCACGTGCTACTAAACAAATGGAAAAACGAGCAAAGCTGAACTTGTGTAAGTTTCCACTAGTGAGTTCTCGACAGTCTCTGTAGATAAACCAGACGCTGCCTGTCGTCCCAGACTCCGCGCTGCTCCAATCCTGTTGGTCCCCCCCCCCCCCCCCCCCCCCCCCCCCACCCCACTTTATTTTCACAGCCCGAACCGCATTATGACACGCGGCCAAGTCGAACCGTGAACAAGGGACCGCTTGGACCTTCGGCGACTCAGCCAGTCTCGTGCTTTGTGCCGNGATCCCCGAACAAAATCTCGAGTCTTTCATTTGCTCCAAGCGGACACAATGGAGGCCTGCGTTCTGGGTCAGCGCCCGGGTTAAATGAACAAGCTTGCGACAAGAAATAACAGCAACACAACGGGTTCCAATTTCCTTGAGGTAGCACTGCAAAGCAAAGTGCAGGGTCACCCAATCTCTCCTGGCTCCCAGAGGCCTGCACAGCTTCTGATTACCTTGTTTAACGCAACAGCCAGGGCCCATCCGCGTTGTGTTCTTTTAGAAGACCTCATCTGACTGCAAAGTGGGGAGAGGTCTTCTCCCCTTAGCATGGAAGCAGTAGTAAAGAGAACGTTGCTAGTTCATGCCCGTGAACTCGGTCAAGATGTTTAAAATGATTCCTCAGGGCAGTATCCTTGGTGTGGCAGGCAGCGTACCCGGGGTCAGATCCCGCCTCCTGCTGTAGCGTTCTTGAGCAAGACACATAATCCTGAACTGCTCTGGTAAGAATTACCTGGCTGTAAAACTGGGTAAGTTCCTTAAATGAAAGCTATACCTGCCTGGATGACTAGAGATTGTTTCTGGGACATATCTGGAACTGATGCACGTGTGAAATGGGTGGTGAGAATGGAAGAATGAACGAAACTTTATTAATCCCACAGGGAAATTCAACAACTTGGTTGCAGCAGCATAGCGCGCACATGCATCGTACCTCCCCGCTTTACACATACGTGCCTAGAGTGATGGAAAAGGAGCTAAGTATGTAGGCGAACGAACACAAAGACAAGACCTTTCATCCCGACTAAAGTACTCCTACATCTCAAGATGTCCTTCTAATTACCCCCCATTGCTGTCCCCCGTGCTGCTTTATAGAGCATCTTCCAGTGAAGTGTCCCTCCCACGTGGATGTTGGCTGCCAGTCACAGGTAACCCGGGAGCCGTCCCGCCCCTGGTCCCTGAACCCTTTGCGGTCGTCCTCGGCGATGCGATCGGTTCACGTTCGTCTACCCCCCCCAGCTAGCTTCCATCCACATTATAAGTCTAGTCTGATGCGTCCCAGCTTGGGGGAAGATTTATGTGTTCAGCGCCTTGTACACCTGTCCGGGGTCTTATGTGTACATTTAGTCCGCTTCCCTGGCCTAATTAAATCAAAGATGCATCCCTACCCCGTACCCCTCAGGTCCCACATGGAATTAATGTTAGGGGAAAATGGCAGAGGAGTGAAGGAGTGAGCTAATATCATCTCCGATCACCTCCGGTTCCTTTATGTCCACGCGCTCATGGGTGAAATGAAGTAGCGCCGGCAGTTTAGTCAGAGCAGGATCTGAACCCAAAGCTGAAGACGGATACTGGCAGGTATGTGGCCCCCGGTTTATGAGGAGGGTACAGAAGCACGGTACACTTCCACATTGGCTTAACAGTCGACTCCACTTTAATTTAAAGACTGTTAGGGTCTGTGCGGTCAAGAGCGGTTAGTCTGGTGATCTCACGAGGGTCGCACGTGACCCAGAGGTGCCAGGATGACAAAAACCGACGGATCAGAGGTAGATCGCGGGAAACGGTCAGCGCGAGATCAACGTGGAGATGTGTGTAGATAACGTGCGGTGATGTGTTCCATTTCACGTATTCCGTACAGGACCGGTTGCGAAGAACTAAGTTGCTTGACGTAGCAAGAAAGCTTCCAGAAAGGTCACGTCGGAGGTGCGTAAGAGAGACGACGAAACGGGCGCCTCCGACTCGCCTGTTGTCACACCTCCCGGGCCGTTCCTCTGCCACGTATGGCTTTCTGTGGAAAGTGCACCGGAGCCAGACAGCGTCCGCCTGCTGTCCTTGGCAGGGAGCGTTGACCGTGGGGACGTGGTGTGAATTTCCTTAAAGTGCTCAGTTTGAGGATTCACTGCTCCCACTTAGGTCACAAAGAGCATTTCCGTCCCCTCTCCCAGCTCTCGGCCATTTCCCAGCCTGCGTCGCCGGGCGTGCCTGCGTTTGTTTCTTCCCCACCTCCTCCCGCCTCTTCCCTGTGAGGAGCAAGAGGCTATTAAAGTGGCTTTTTATACGAGGGAGAAGATGCGGGGATGAGACGGGGGATCATAGCAGCTCCTGAGCCCAGATGACACTCAGTGCTCCCAGGGCATCATTTATTAAGGAGGTCCCATCCGGTAGCCCCTCCCCGGCTCCTCGAGCGTGGCCTCCGCCGTACCCTACCGGCACCAGCTCCTCACCTCTCTCACGGACCCCCGCCGCTCCCTGGCTCCTTTCGGCACACCTGCCCGGCCAAAGCCCATTTACTTAAACCCAGTGAAAAAAGTAGCGCGTGTGATGAAATACGTGGATACTTAAGATATGTGAGTTAGCGTTTACTTTCGCAAGGAGTAGCAAGAGATGCAGCATACAGTTGGCATCTGAAGAGCTCCCTAACTGGGAGTAATAGCGACTGATGTTTCTGGAAATTTCCGGGGCTACTTTCGAAGCGGCGGGACTATCTTATTTTTATTTGTGTCTCAGCTGGAATTTTTACAAGGATTAATTACTAAGTAAGACCAGTTTGGAAGATGCATCAGCGCGTGTTTATATGTACATCGGAAATTATTTGTCGGTACTTGATTAAAAAAAGAGGTTTAAAAATCTCGGCCGTCTCGGCCGGCGTGGTGGTGCGTCACCGTGCGATATGGACCCTAATTGCCTTGCATAGAAGGCTCTTACTCCTATTTTTTGCCTACGCTATTGTCAGACAGCGCGTTTGAGGGGAGAAGATGGCCTTGTTTGTGGCGTGAACAAAGGCGGGGAGGTGTGTGAAAACGCTGCCGCTACCAGCTGAAATGGATCTTCAAGGTGGATCGCTTCCTGTCACCGTGACTGCAAACAAAAGGATTCATTATGTCCCCGGCAGGGCTGTTGAGGAATTTTGTAATTGGAAATTTATGACAACCCAGGTTGTTCTACTTTTGCCCACAGTTTTGTCATATTGATTTGTTAATTTCTGGTTTTTATTTTTTTTAAATTTTACGGCCGCACGCAAATTAAAGCCGAGGACCGCTGTCGACAAGGAACACGCAGCCTGTCATTCCGGGTCCAGTTAAAAAAGTCAGCGATCTTATTTGGGTGGGTTTATAAAATCTATACCATTTCTTAAATGTATAGGTAAGCTAAAAAAAAAAAGAACGGAAAAGATTACGTGGAGGCTCGCGTCTGTTGCAGCAGAAGTGATGCTGTCTGTACTGTTAGAACAGGTGGTGTAGTGGTGGGTGCCAATCATAAGACCTGGATTCAAACTCTGCTCCTGTTATAAGACCCCTAAGAAAGCTACTTACCCCAAGTTACCGCAGTAAAAATCACGCAGGTGTGTAAATGTTCCTGACTGGTTGCTACTGCCGTCCATATATCATTTATCAATAACCTGGGTGGACGGTCAGTTCGCCTTTGCTGGTCATCATTTCCATCATAAGCTTTCACATCTCATAAGGACAGTGATTTTTTTTTAACTATTATGATTTGAAAAAAAGCAGCAGGGCGCAGTTGTGGGAAAGTATGGAGACTGCTGAACTTGGCTGATTTCGGGACTATTTTGCTCTATGTAGAAGCCCAGGAAGCGGGGGAGGGGCAGCAACTGCCACTTAGACCCTCAGATGTCTATTTATTTTTCTCCTTCGACTTACCCTATTTTTTTTTGTTTTCATCTCCTCAGTTGCCCGCAGATATTGCACTTGTACCCCGTATAGTTGCTCTTATTAAATGCATAACCGCTAACTTCTAACCTCACTTTATACTCATTATGTCTATTCTATTGTCTTAATGTATCGGCCAGCGCTCTTGGTCACTGTGATAAGAAACGCTTTATAAAAATACACTTAATTGGAGTTTTGAGAGGTTGTAACTGTTGCACAAGTTGCCATCCATCCATCTGTAAATGACTTATCTTGAACCGCTTTACCCCGGCCAGAGCCGAGTCCCGGGACGGTAGGCGCTACAGGGACACACGCACCGGGGGGGGATTTAGAGTGACAAATGAGCTTCAAACGCGAGTGTCTCGACGGTGGAAGGAAACCCCTGCGACGAAAACGCAAAAGGGGTTCGACCCAGGTGGCGCGAAACTCCGGCCCTGCCGGCCAGGCCACCGGGCCTCTCTGGCTTGTTACACTATACAAATATATTAGACGGTGTCGCTGCGCACATTTGCGATTATCACGTAGCGGAGCGATCCCCTGAGTATGGTTGAGTCTTTTTGGTGTGTGTGCATTGAATTAAGAGCCACTCACCAAGAAATGTACCCACTTTAATTGAAAACACAGATAGTGGGGTTCGCATGGTTCATTAAGCAGACACATTACAACCTATCAGTGTTTTATTAAGCATCTGATGTGCTGTGTTTGTTTGGCGCACAATGGAAACAGATACAGCAATGAGCTTTTTTTATTGCAACACTTGATTAACTTTATTCCCTGCTACACCTAACAGGCATAACAGAGATTTCGAGGAAGAAAAACCTCGTCCCACACCGCTGGCTCATTGGGCACCGACAGCATCCTCGAGGTGGAGCTGCCTGTTACCCCGCGGTCGGACGGGGACGCTGGTCTTTGTCGTAGAGGCATCGCTTAAACGGCACAGATTGCGAAGAACCGAGGTAGCGTGTGGGGTGAGAGAGACCGACGCCCCGGCGAGGTTTGTTAAAAGGAAGCAGCTTCGGGCCTCTCAGTCCTCATGGAAGAGCAGCGAGTTAAAGTCGGCGCCTTCCAAAAATCACCCGCTAGGTGGTAACAAAAACAAAAGTCAGGTGTTTTTGGCTCCAGTGTGCTGGAATGGGCTCCCTTTCTCCCTCAGAACTGCCGATTCCTTCCAACATCTGAAAAGGTTCTCCAAACGTCTCTTTTCACACAAATTCCGTTACACCAGCTGTCACGGTCATCTTCCTATTTACTGTCTAACTGAATTCTATAGGCAGCTACAAGACGTGTGGTGGAAAAAACAGAAAAAGCGTCGATGGTCCCGGCCGTGCAAATAATGAAGGGAGAAAGAAGAAAGACTTTGCAGAAGTCTGGAGAATATTACTGTGGTCATCAGTTTTTTGAAGCTCAGTTTCTTTTTTTGCACTTAGTGCCTGTGTTGTATGTGCCTGGTTCATTCACCTGATGGGGCTTTTTCTTTTTTGCTATTTCTGGTATTTGGGCAAATACGCTTTTTGTCCAGTTCTTTGATAGTATTAACTTGCAATTAGCTTTGGTAATTATGCGTGGCATGTAAGTCGGCCCGGAGCTGCCCCGTGCTCGCTCATTCTTTGAATCGTAGTCTATCACAGCTGGCTGTTTTCTCTCTTCGGGCTCTTGCAGAGATGTTGCGGTTGCTAAATCGTGCAAAAAAATAGGTTTGAACGCGGGGACTGCTCTCCTGGCCGCTCGTGACGCGGCGGGAGGTTCTCGTCCAGGGGGTCGGAGGAGAACTCCCGACGCTCTGTATCAGCTTGACCTCTGACCTGGCCGCACAATCGGGGTTTTTCTGTTGCTCTGAAGGACATTTTTGGCCTATCCCGGCGCGGCCCTATCGACGAGTGTCGTCGACAGTCTGCCGACGTGGTCTGGAAATTCCAAGCAAAATCGATGTGTGCGCAGAGCGGGACTGATCTGGAAACGGGGCCCTCGCCGTGTCGATGAGTTGTTCCGACAATTTATGAACAAAGAACCTTTTCGCGATTTAATTATTGCTTAAGCGCAGCCACGATTAGACAATGTATAGGATGCACAGCATCACACAACCCGGCTCAGTTAAGTAGCATAATTGATATTGTAGTAATGATCGTGACGATGAGTCTGCCGTCCCCATTATCGAATTCACACTCGGGGTCGCATCTCTCCCTTCCCTTTTTTTCAGCTCGCGGCGGAGCAGTCGTTTCCTCGGGAAGCGTTTCGGGAAAGAGATTCAAAGGGCACGGCAGGGTGCGTAATTCGTTTAGCGCGCAGACACGCTTCACCCCTTGCGTGGGCCGATTTCGTATACCCGACGCACGGGCTGAGCTGAAGACCCCTAAATCACTCGTTTGTGAAATAACGATTCCGGTACCTTCCGTAAACCGACCGTGGCTCCGGGGCCTTAATGATGAAGCGCAGGGCAAATTAATCGTCAGACTCTTCCCCTCGGCTCTCCTCTTCTCCCGCACTGTGCGAATGAGGCCGGATCGAACGAGCCCGGTTGGCAGCGTAACTTTACATCTCCGAACGGAGGGCGCGCTTCCCTCCGCACCCGGCCCTCTCGCACTTGAAGTTTTAATTAATAGCTTCCTTCGAAACCCAGCGATAAATAACCGGGAGCAGTAAATACGCATTCAGATATGCTGTGGGTGGTCTGAGTGGGAATAAATCACTGACAGCTTCCAGCCACTTGTGCTTTAAAAACCTACAAATTGTTGCACTTGGTAATTTACGTGAACAAAGGCATCTTCGGCAGCAGAGGGACTGTATTGTCCTGCACGCAAGTCGTGTTTCCTTTTTTCCCCGTTTGCTGAAGTATGTGTACCAGCCCCTCCTCCATCTATATATACACACACACACACACACACACTCACTTAATTGTGTGAAAATCGAGCAATAAAGTGCGTTTTTAGAGTCTTTTTGGTTAATGCATAATGTGCAGGAGAAGAAATGCGAGGAAAAGAACGGAAGTGATATGTTGTTTCTAGAAAATTCTTCGGAGCTTACATCTCGGAGCTTATTTTTTACATTGTAATATGCTTTTTCCAGTTTTATTCTTTTGCACTCCCAGGCAAAGTGCCATAACTGTAACAGAGAGATTATAATGAGTATTTGGTTAAATGCATTAGCAAACAACTTGACAGAATTTAACAAGCGGCGGACAAAACCCAGGGTTTTTTTTTTAAACCGCAGCGGTCATTTGCACGCCGGTGTTTACTGTCACTGTCACCTGAGCGTCCGCAGTGAGTTACGCCCTCCTTACTTCTCGGCGTCTCCTCGTCCGAAAAGCGTGGACTTTGAAAAGCGCCACCTTCTCAGCTAAGCTGGGAGCCGGCACGGCTCCGGCACCATCGCTCCTTTCATCCCCCTACTCTTTCCGTCCCGGAATAGCTTAGCGCTGTCACGAGGGAGTGATCTCGATCGAACCCTCCTCAATGCCAGCGCGACGTCGTTCGTAAAGTTTGTGTGCGGCACGTAATCCCGTAATAAAGTTAGCGACGTGGCTGATGTTTCAAATTTATGTGATGCGGTCGGTGTGATGAACGCTATTAAGGTTGAAGAAACTGCAGCGCAGACGTGATTTGTGGGCATCCCGTCCTTGGAGCACTAATGGAAACCCTGTCCGGCCCCGTGATGTGAAGGGAGCAAACTGCTGACCTCTGTGCTGCGTTGTGGATGCACGGGGCACCGGGGCTGTTTCTCGCGACAAACACGGTAAATTAAGGTAAACAGAGCAGACACGTGCCGGCTGGGAGGCTGCGGACGCACCGCCGATACCAGTGAACCGGGCGATGGATCTTTTAGAGGCCGCTGACCGTCAACCGGCCCCCCGGATGGCGTTCTAGAGCCGTACCCACGCTCCACCCAGCCTGTTTGTCCCCCTCTCCGAATCCCGTCACCTTCTCTAGGCCTGAGATCCCTCACTGGTCTGAAAAGCAGCATCACGCAGACCAGCGGCTTCTTGCACTGAGGTGCTTCCATACATACGGACCCTGCACTTATCCAGCTGTTTGATACCTCACTTCTAATGTCCGCGTTTTAATTCATTATGCGGCCCGTTCATTTATTTAATGAAGCGAAATGGAATGTCGTGCCATAAAGTCATTATTGACAATGTGCATGGCTGAATGGTCCGTATAAACACACACACACACACACACACACACGCACTCATGTCCGCGCACTCACACACAGCCTGGAATGGTTTCAGTAATTACAGCTGTCGCTGCTCATTTCCCCACTTTTTGTTTACATTCAAGCGGCTGCTCCTCCACGCTGACGGCGAGTGCTACATAATGACGTGTTAAATATTTAATGCTGTTGGGTTTTCACAACTAACAAAAGCCACGTGGCTCCATTAGGCGCGTCCGGAGCGGAGCGTTACTGCGCCGCCGCGTAGCGTAAATCACGCCCGTCGCCAGGCCTTTAATAATTGACGCTGTGCCTCCACGCCGGGGCACGGGCTCAGGGTGCGACGGCCTCCATTAGCTTTCAGCGGCTCTTCTTATCGTCCTGCTGCTTGTGTCTGGGCGGAGGTGTGTTTTCTTCTTTAACGCCTGTTTAAGGGACTCTCCTCTCCACAAATGGAGCTGTATTAAAAAGGAAGGTTTTTGCCAAGAACATTAAAACCGGGCCTGTATGGGTAATTGGTACCTGTGTGGAATTGCCAGCGGAGCACTTTAAGCGGAAGGGAACGGGGCGCTCCCAGCAGGCTGCTTTCGTGACTCATTTTGTCTTCGCTCTTATTTGTTTGCGAGCGGGGGGAGGAGGTGGGGGGGGGCGAGATAAAAGCGGAGACCGTCGCCGAATTTGCGGCTTCTTCTAATTGGAGCGACGTCGGATTGAACTTGGCCGACAGGCTCCTTTCGGCCCTTTTGCCCGGTCAAGTGAGAAGCTGCGGGGAGCTGAGCGGCCCCCCCCGTCCGGTTCTGTCTGTGATATTGGCGAGTCGCTGAACTGCGTCTTCTGGGTTCTTTGGAGGTGATTCTCTTTTTGCTTATAATTGACTGCTTTTATTTCTTCTGAGGGTGCGTGTATCGATTTGGCAGCCTTGGGCAAGAAGGCCATTCAGGAAAGTTTGGATGAAAGTTTCAGTGAATTGCAGCTGTCATCTTCTAACGTCGTAGCGCCCCTGCTATTGTTCACATGATAGACAGGCTATGGAGCCGTCTGTGGTCTTGTTTGTTTTTGTTTTCTTTAAGTTTTTTTTTTTTTTTAAATTTGAATCCTTGCTTTGGTCTCACTCGTGCTGCTGTACGTCCTGATTTCATGCTAGTCTGCCAGGGATGTACCGAGGCTGCGCTCGTAGGTCGGGTGCGGAGAACATTTTAATGTTCTGCGCCGTGAAAGGAAGGGTGTAAAGGCCGTGGAAGAATTGGAGCTGGAGGATTCTGGGAGACGCAGCATCACCTCGTAGCTCAAGCTCGCCGCCGGCTTTTGCTGTCGGACCGCGCTCCGGGCCCACGCTGCGGGAAGGCGGCTTTTGGCTGGATGAACCCATAGTGGCCCAGGCGATGGGCCCGCCTGGTAACAGGGAGGCGAAGTCTGTGGTCTCCTTCAGATGGTGGCGTTCTGGGGAGAATCCGATGTGCGTGTCGCTGCGGACAGGTGCGGCTCCTGGATTATGACCCTCGTGCTCAGACTCATTATTCCGCTTTTGTAAAAGTGACTTATAAATACGTATAAATAAGCTTTGCCGCATTTCTAAAACAAGCAGGCACGGTAGATTTAAATTAAATTTGTCGCCGCGGTATGTTTTTTTGAAACACTTGGACGAAATCTTTTAAAGCGCAAATGGCAGCAGAATTAAAATTTAAATTGGGGGGAAAAAAACAGTGCCAGTGTGTTTTATTACAGGAATAAGTCAAACGGTATCTGCTATATTTTTGTCTCGCAGTAGTTAAATATACTGCGAATACTTTTTGATTTGCGCTCCTGTCAAAACCGTATGAAAAACAGTTAAATAATTTGAAATTAAAAGTATCAAATGCATTAATGTGGTGATTATTAAAAAAAAATTAACATTCATGTATGCACTGAAATGATGTACTCCGTTTTGCCACAACTTGCTGCGTTTGTCATTTTGAGTAACGGCAAAGGCTGAAAGACAAAAATGTTTAATGGAAATATGAGGAAAAAGGCTTTTCGAATCCATGTAGACGGATAGCAGCACAGTGCGGCAGAAGCGGCAGCAAACAGCTCTCACATCCATCAGGAGTCTCGCACAAGAGACCAATTTCCTCCACTCAGGAGTGGCCCTCTAATAAGGCTTTGGCTTCAGCTGGTCACTGTTCTCATTGTAACGCCCAGCAGAGAATCATCGCTAATATATAAAGTCAACGATCTATGACCCTGAGCTTCAGAGATCCCCTGCTCCCAGATCACAGGCGGGTGTGTGGTGTGTGAACCTGTATGAAGGAACAGTAGTATTCTTCATGCACCTGCCGTGTGGGTATGATGGATGTGATTTTATATTCAGTTTGTGTTTCTAGAGGCTTCTTCTCACACAGTGATTCAGTGAACAGCAGGTTAGGATGATGGAACAGGGAACAAGTACATAGTGAAGCTCTAGATAAAGGTCGAATGTTAATGAGAGCAACTATACCGGGTATAAGTGTAATACGGTAAACCTGCCAGACACAGAGGAGAAGAAAACAAAAAACTCCCAACCAGGAGGCGAGGGAGGAAAATGAACCTCTGGAGGGGTCCGAGTGCCAGCGGCCGCCCCCCCCTCCTGGGCTTCTACACAAAGAAAGTGGTGCCAGTGGCAGCAGCTAACAAAGGTTATACTACTGAGGACAGCAGTGTGTAGGACAGTGAAGCTGAATCGAGTGATGCTGAGGAGCAGGTGAGCTGATCAAGGCAGGGGGTCCTCAGCTCCTAGCAACACGGATTGTTGGTCTCACAACTGCTCTCCTCTGGCCTCGGTGGTGGTGGTGGTGGTGGTGGGGGGTGGGGGGGAGTCAATAATCTGTTCTTGTGGTTCAAAGAAACTCAGACAGAGGGGGGGGGGCGGTTAGAATCTAATGACAGAACCTGAGACAAGATACTTAAACATATGAGTGGTATATTACATACATACACGACTGAGTGCACCCGTGCTGCTGAAGTTAAAATCAAACCTTTGAAATGATTCAGTTTTATTGTTTGTATCGTACCCATAGGTTCTGCAGGGGAGGAGCGGTTCATTTCATGACTGGCAGCCTTTCGGTTAGTGTTTTCTCGCTTGCACAACTGAGGCAGAGTGTCTGGCGTCGCCCGCGTTGGTCACAGTAATTGGAAGGCGAGGAGCGGAGCGCGTTACCGTAATGCATCGCTCTCACACGGAGACCACTTGAGGAAATGACATCTGCAGACAGGTAATTGAACTGTTCGGAAGTTAATATTTCTAAACCGCAACGTTAATGTCCTCTCTGGGCAGCAAAGGGACACCTGGGTTCGCTCTTCCGAACGAAACCAGTCACACGCTCGGCGCCGCCGACCAAACGCTCCATTCCGAAAGCAATTAAGTTCCGCAGAAACAATTAAAACCGAGTGTATTAAAAGCACGCGGCCGGTGGGAAAAGGGCGGCCGTTTCCCCGATTAACACCTCCTCGCCTGTATCTTATTACACTTTCACAGCAGGACTTGAGCAAATACATATTTTTCTGGGCCGGTTCAGGTCAAGCACCTTCTCAAGGATCCCCCAGCAGGTCCCTTCTGGTTTGTATTTTTAACCACCAAGGTGCTCAGTATTCCCTAATAAATTTAACAGACAGTGTGTAGCCGTGCAATTTCTGATGCTTTAATAAGTTTTATTTGCACAAAACGGTCACGGTTAATTTTAGTATAAAATTAATTTTATATTTATTAGCTGCGTGTCCAATTAAATTATTTTGCCTTGTTGCACTTGTGCCGGTTTCCACACAACCTCAGCTCTTAATTGCTTTGGTGAAGTAATTATATGGATAGTAAGACACCTCACCTGCTGTATCAGGTGCCAGTCAGGTGTTAATTAGAATATATTCTCTAAAAGAAGGATCTCAAGGAGTCCACGGAGAACCGGTCTCTGTGCCAGTTTTTCCTCTCATAAATACCTGCCTTAATTGCAACACACACACACACACACACACACACACACACACACACACACACACACAGTCCTTAATTTACGACATACTTGACTTATGTGGGACTCGCACTTATTACGGTCGACAACTAACAATAATGATAGTAATGGTAACGAAATTAAACAATTGAAAATTGTTGTAAAAAAAATTATTTCTCAAGATTTCCAACAATTGTGCTAGGCAAATATGGCACTGAATACTGCCCCAGAATTCTGAAATATTTTAAAAAATGTTGATATATATAACTGCTTTTATACACACACACACACACACACACACACACATATATATGTTTGAAACAGACACTTTGTTAAAGAACACATTTACTGAATTATTTAATAATAGTGTGGGTAATATTCTATACTGTGCCCAGAAATAAAAAACATCAACAAATGTGTGAAAAGAGGTTACCGTATGGTGGACCACACACTTTGAAATAATCCTTCTGTCGTGAGTACGATCCGTGAGTCTCTAACCTGCTCGTAAGTCCAGGCCAGTCTGAATATATACATACATAAAAATCCTTTCTCACCTCATTTTTCCCTGTGGGCGGCGTGCTTCCCCAGACTCGGACCTCCTTCCGGAAGCTTGGGAGTTTGAGAGCGCGGCACAGTACTTTTTCTCTCCCTAGGATTGTGCTCCTATGGACTGACACTGATTTTATCGCATCAAAGTTGATAATATGAGGATCATCTCAACTTCTGGCATCGTGAACTGCTTCCTCACGGCGGGGGTCTCGGCAGCCTGGAGCCTATCCCAGAATCGCAGGGTTCTGGGCAATAAAACAACAGTTCATCACAGGGTGACCACCCACGTGCTATGGGTGACTTTCCGGAAACATGTGTCTTTGGATTGTGGGAGGGAACCCACGCAGACGGAGGGAGAACGCAGAAACTCCACACAGACTGAGCTGAATCTGAACTCTTGCCCAAACCGCCCAGGCGCTTTGAAGTCACCGTATCGCCATCACTTTGCGCCTATATAAACATATATATACATATATTCACATACGCTCTCTGAGTCCGCAAAAGTTCTCCGCACAGTTTGCTGTCCTCCTTTTTCTCATGTTTCACTAGGAAGAATCCGGTAATTGAGATACATTAAGGAATTAAGCGGCTGCTACTTCTCCAGTTGAATGTACTGGCTGATAAATCTGCGGCGCGTCTCAGAGCCCTGCTCCCGGACTGCAGGACGCGGGTCCTCGAGGGCCGACGAGGGCCCCCTTGTCTCGAGGAGACGGAGCCGTGGGAACAGCGAATTGCTTTTTTAATGGCGCGCACGGTAAATATGCATTAAAATCTTAAAGTGGGAAATAGGAGTCGCACCATGTCGGTGTTATACCGCGAGCCTGCGATTTGCATGGTTTCCATTCACACCGATCTCCCAATGTCATGTTTTATTTGACACCCTTGACGCCATGTCTGTTTGATTCCGTGTCTGGGAAGCGGGAGTATCACCCTGACGTGACGCTCCTGTGCAGGTGTAGCTCAGCTGGGAATTGCTTGGGTCCCCCTTGGCAGGCGAAGACGCCCAGCCTGTCACGCGGGGCCTGGTGTGTCGAAGCTCCTGTCTGTGAACCGGCTTATAAAGGCCAGTTTGTACGTGGCATCAGATGCGATCCATGCCGGCAGCGTCTGGAAACCGATCGCCAACGTCCGTCCTGTTCGCACGCAAAAAATATTCTTACTCGCCGTTAGTTGCTCTGGATTAAGATAGAGGCGGAGAGGTGGTACTCTCCTGTGTGGCTGTACAAGGGGGGTTTGTAGGTGTCCTCTGTAAGCCCACGTCTGCTGGAGAGAGAAATGGAAACATAACCCGATTGTTCAGAACTTGCGCGGATTGTCGCCGGCGTCCTCGCCGTGTAAAGGTGGCCATTTAAAGATAATGCGCAACCCGTGATGATGGAGGCGTCGCGAGGCCGCCCTGGGGTTCCTCGCACAAATGACGGCCTCGCTCAGCGAGGACCGGGACGGGACACGGCGTGTTATCGCGGGCTCCAGCAGAGCCCAACGACCAAGCGCTCCGATAACACTTCGCAACAGGCGGCCGCCTCCTTTGTTGCGGCACCGCGCCGCGACTGCCTACGGCAAGATGCGGCTGTGCGGAAGGGGACGGACACCGGGGCGCTCCAGCTAGCCACGCACAGTCGGGGAAGGAGTAATTTTTCTCAATTTGACATTTCTCCAGGGCTGGAACCCACTGATTCGGCAGCGGTAATAGGCGGCCCACTGCCGGCACACGTGAAAAGAGCTGCTGCCTCTGCCTTCGGAGAGAAAGACAAAGTCGCAGAGCCGAGGTCTTTAGCTCAGCGAAAGAAAACTCGGCTCCCTTAATACCCACAGCCACCCCTTGCCATTCGTCTTTCTGCGGTGCCGCTTGTTTCGCCAGCAGTCGCTCCACGGAGATGTTCCGGAGCCCGGAGACAGCTGATAAGTCATTTATAGATCTCTGATCTCAACCGGGTTTCTCACAGTCCGAGCGCTCGGGCGGGAAGAGGAGTGTTTCGACGATGACGACAAGGCCAGAGGAAACGTCTTCGTTCGACACGCGCTCCAGCTTCTTCTGCTGCCGCTCACAGGAAGGCGACATGCAGGCCTTGGGTGACGCTTTGCTGGCTCACCTCTTTATGCTTAACTCGCCGCGCCTCCCGTTAATGAAATGCGTCCAGTTATGAGTTATTATGAGTTAATATGAGTTGTTATGAGTAATTATTCACGTCACCGGTACTATGGTAATACTCCCGATGCAGATGCCGAGCTCTGTCGCCATTACAGTTTCCTTCCCTCGGTTTTTCTCATACTGTAATTGAATTTTTAATGATCTTCTCTGTTGCTTGCATAATAAATATTGGGGGGGGTTGCAATAAAATATGTAAATTTTTAAACACAAATTTAATTTCAAATTCCTTCGTCGGTTGCTCTGGGTGCATCCCCGACGATGGAAATTCAGGAGAATTCCTTTGTTCTCCTCACGTCGGCCGCTTCCACCTTCGCCGAGCGCCGCGGTAACACCACGGTAATACCACGGTATTCTCGCCGCTTTCCCTGCTGATCCTCACAAATTGCCACATAAGAAATTCGTGACCGCTCGCAGTTGTCACCACGTCTAAGTTTTAACGCAACTGCAGGAAAATCTCACCTCGGCTCGAGATTCTCCCTGCCTGTCAGCGTGGGATCTCCACTGAATGAGAACATAACAAAATGAAGAGGTTCCACGCGTGACCCTGACGCATTTGCCATACCTTCAAATAGGTATTTATTTACCTGTTTGTGTGCAGGCTGCGTTCTGTGTGTGTGTGTGTGTGTGTGTGTGTGTGTGTGTGTGGCCTCCTGCTTAGGCTTACTGTACGCTGAAGTGGGTTGGGGGGGGGGGGCAGCCTGGATGACTGAAATCTAATTAAATGTAAAAAAAAAAAAACTGTGCTTGAAGCAACAAAAGAGCTAAACAAACACATTGACCGATTCATGTGTGAGAGGGACATTGTTGTTTTAAAGAAAAGAAAAAAGCTCCTTTTGTCTCCTGGACAATGAAGCTGAATTTTATTTCATTTTTCCGGTGTCGGTGTCGGGCTTCTGGACGTGGATGCGTATTTGCATGTTTCTGGCTGTAGAAAGCAGGAGAAGTAGCAGAACAGTTAGGGCCAGTCGAGTTCTGTAAGAGAACTCAAAACGGAGCGAAACGTTATATTAAAAAAGAGGATGAAGAAAACCAGCAGTTTAATAACTGAATGACTTAGGAAATAATAGCGGATCATAGAGCTGCAGTGCGAGTTGTAGCAGGGCTGTGTTGACGGTACACGTGTGCTGGTCCTCTGCTCCTCGGCTTCGTGCACAACTTAAACTGCACGTATAAATGCAGATAATAATTTTCCTTTTTGCCGCACTGAAATGTGCCATTTGTCTGAAATTATGCTGCGTTTTATTCACGGTGCCCCCCGTTTATGCCGTATTCAAATCACACTTTTCCGTAGTCGCTCAGGATGCTGGTTTCCATGGTTCTGCCGGGTGTTTGGGAAGTAGAGCTACCTGAGTGTGAGGAAATGTGCGTCGCATCTCAAGAACGAAACACCGCTTCTCCCGTATTAAGTCACTATTATTTTTTTTAAACTAAACATCTCTCGCAACTTGGCCACCAAGAGCACTTAACATGAAATCTGTGAAGAATGTTCAAAATTATAAGTAAACACTTTAAGGAGACAAACAACTGGCAATATTAACTGAGTCACAGATGGACGGTTCACACAGACGCTATACAGTTAAAAACAAGCGGGAGGGGAGCCAGGCGGCAGCCGAGGAAATGAAACAAAAAAACTTCTTAAAGCCGTTGCAGAAGAGGGAAAAAAAACACAACCTCTGAGGTTTCGAGGCCAGTTGGCTCCCGTCAGGCGTCGCGGGCCGCCAAACCGTCGCTTTTGCTCTGTAGGATATAGTAAAGCGGCAAAGTAGGCGACAGGCGAACGCAGATTGCCGAGGGACGCCCCTAACAGTAGCTGCTAGACTGTCCCACAGGTTAGCAGGAGCCAGCGAATTGACTTGAGAGCTGATTTAATAAGCTTCAGTCGTGTTGTTCACATTTGTTTTAAAGCGGCACAAATGGCTTTGCGGCTCTGTGAGAGTAAAGTACTGCTGCACCCTAATCCGGGGCGTATGAACGCAAACGTTCGGGTTCTTGCATCTGGCTGACTTTGTCCTATCGGTTGAGGACCGGTCCGTTTTTGCCCTCGAAATTTGGCCACGGTTGCCATGGCGATTAACCGGCATCTCTGCTTTGGCGGCGTCCGTCAGGTCCGGCTTCATCCATCCCGGGAAGCACGGGGTGGCGAGGGAGCGCACCCCGCGTGGGCTGCCGGGGCGTCACGGGTTTGTCACGCCGGGCGTTTTGTCTTTGCCTTCGTGCATTGTTTTATTCATAAATCATCGGAGCCGTTTTCATTCCGCTTCACAATGAAATAGGATTAATGATCCATCAGGATAACAGTGGCAAATAATGCATTGTGTCCCCATAAAAATTAAAAACATTGTTCTCGATAAAAACGGGCGATGCAACTAATCACACAGAAAAGGAACAATAAATAAACAACGGGCCGTCTGACCGAAAATAAAATAAAATAAATAAGGAATCATCAAAGTAATAAGCAAAATATCCCTCTGTGGTCCCTTTCTCGTTCTTATGTTGTACACAAATACTAAAGTTGATTCATTTGTTTCATTTCACTTTATTAACATGGACGTCAGCCCAACTTGTACCCCGTTCTGCTGTCAAGCTGCCAGAAAGTGCCTTCCAGAAGACACCCGCGACAAGAGTTCCTGTTAAAGCGGGCTTTCCGTGGGCTGCAGAAGATAGCGGACGTTTCACGGAATCAGTAGACTGTGAGGAAATGCCACCGCTAAGGTGTCTTGTAGTGACAGACTTTTGCTGCAAGTTGGCAAAACACTGCAGAATTCAGCAGGGAAACGACAGAGGCGGAATTGACACAGAAGGCACCGGAAGCTTTAAATGCTTTACCAACCGACGAGACGAATCGTGTTTCCCGACATCATCGATCCACTTATTACTGGTTTACCCGCTTTAGCGAAACGTTTCAAAAGCGCTTTTGCTAGTAATCAGTTAACTAGTTACCCGTAGGACGCAGCGGGTAGTGTAGAAGTTAGCACTGTCACCTTGCGGTCAACATACCAAGGAGGGGGGGCGGCCGCTGGCACTCGCACCCCCAGGGGTTCGTTTTCCTCCCCCGCCTCCTGGTTGGGAGTTTTTTTTTCCCTCTCCTCAGTTGCCGGCAGGTTTACCGTATTACACTTATACCCGGTATAGTTGCTCTCATGAACATTCAACCTTTATCTCGAGCTACACTATGTACATGTTCTCCATTCCATCATCCTAACCTGCTGTTCAGCACTGAGTTGCTGTATGAGAAGAAGCTTCAAGGAAAATAAGTTGAACAGACTGGAGTTTTACCCTCCACAGTCGTAGCCTTGTTCAAGGTGCTTAACCCAGAATTACTGCTGTGAAAATTGGAATAAATCACTGTAAGTAACTTAGTAAGGAAGCCCACCCTGTAAGCAGTATTAGACAAAGTCCAGCTGAATGACAGACATCAACAAAACGTGGCCATTTAATATTTTTTAAAAAATGAGAATTTTTGCGCACCAAAATGCTGAGATTTATAAAGACTTTTTGAACGTGTGTGTACGTGTTCAGTAAGGAGTAGTTTTGATTTTCAGCCTGTGCTGGGAGCGGAATGAAGCTGTTAGGTGGGGCTTCAGCTCGAGGTGTTTTGTCTAAGGGCTTTAGCCAGGATTTAATGAGGAGGCAGTTGCCCGATCCGGTGTTTGGTATCATGTGGCTAGTCAGGATCTTTATTTCCCGAAGAATAAATATTTAGTCGAGAGCTTCTTCAAATACCCTGTGATTCTTAGTATAATATTGATTGATGTGTTGCCGGGGTTCCAGAAATCACATTACTGGCACTGGGGCCCCTGGAGGAATGTGTGAATTTCAGTGGAGCCGGGTGTTCTGTGCATGCGCTGTTGCACAGTCTGGGGCGTCAGAGCAGGCCAGGGCCCGAGGAGGCAGTTGCGGGTAAAGAATGAACCAGTTGTAGAACAGCTTATACTGACAGCTTCTATACTTAGGAAGCATGAGCTTGTCTTTAGATGTGAACACTTATGTAATGCGGGGGGTGTCTAATATGCAGGCAGCTGTGGACTGTGCTGCATTGCGCGTTTATGAGTGTGTGTTTAAGCGACTGTGAAAAACCAATATAATACTTCTCAGGTGATTTCAACACGGAATTGTTGTGGAAACAGGCGCAACCGCACACGTTTCTTTCTTAGTCTAAATCGAAATGTAATTAAGTCACTGAAATGTATGGAAATGCGAGAGTTTGTCTGTCATGGAAATTTCTTAGTAGAAAGACCTGGATTCCTGAGACAGGTAGGTAGACGGGAGGATACGGGTGACGACAAGGACACGGATGCCTGTTTCAGCCCCGAGAGAGGCCTTGTCCTTGTAGGCTTCAGAGAGGAGCGTATCCTGAGCTGCTCCTGTAAAATTTTCAGTTACACAAAGAGTCGGAAACGCAGGTTACACGAGGGA
Source organism: Arapaima gigas (assembly GCA_900497675.1). Lineage (NCBI taxonomy): Eukaryota > Metazoa > Chordata > Actinopteri > Osteoglossiformes > Osteoglossidae > Arapaima > Arapaima gigas. The sequence continues at coordinate 90,466 of UFQX01000927.1, forward strand.
AAGTTAAGGAAGAAAGTTATGCTACTGCAGTGCAAATAGTAGCGAGTGTCGTGGTGGGCAGTGAGCTGTGCCTGTTCTCTGTGACAGACTATCTGTGAAGAATGTTTCTTGCAAGGGGGGGTGGATTATTATACCACCCCCTTCAGTTTGATGTACTCCGCCGGGGTTACTGTCTCTTTCATTTTCTCGGTCCCTCTTCCTGTGTCCAGAAACAAGGATGTGAAAAAATGTGTGAATGCATGCATTATTGAACCCTCCTGGAACGGTCTTTGCTTTTGTCTTCTCTGTTACCCTGTCTTGGTTCTTTGCTTTGCTTGGAGCGCACTGGTAAGAACAACCAGCCGGGCCTGGGCAGTCAGGTGGCCAGCAAGGGGGTGTTGGCAGTCCTGCCGGGGTGCAGAAAGGCTTTCACAAAACAAACGGAGGGGTCCTGAGCAGCTGCCAGGAGACACCGAATTCTCACTCTCCACATTAGTATTGCAAAATGACCACTGCAAGTTGTAGGGGTTTGTTAAACACTGCTTGACATTCCTGTCTATCTATCTATCTATCTATCTATCTATCTATCTATCTATCTATCTACCTCCCTACCTACCTACCTACCTATCTACCTACGGTAGGTACGACATTCCGATCTATATGTCAGTTGATGGATTGATCGATCAGTCGACTGATTTCTCTGTCTGGTCTGTGAGAGAAAGTGAAACATGCAGCAAACTGGCATGTGGTGGTAGAAGAAATTTCCGCCCTTTTTCCTCACTCCAGAAGCTGCTGACAACTCAATCAATTTCCCTCAATGGAGTTTATTCAGCTGCGCAGCCCCGGCTCTCTGGACAATATGCTGACTTGTTTCCTCTTTGTCCTTTTCTTTGCGCTCTGTTTATTATCATATCTACATGTTTATCATTTTCTCTCACTGACATTCAAACAGTTTCAATAAAGCATCCATCAGTGTTGCGCAGCGAGAAAGCAGCCGAATTTGTTTTGAATTTTAAAATGTCAGCAGAAAGAAAGCCGGCATCAATAGAAGAATACTTGGCGTTCCATTAAATTGGTCCGAGGGAGCAGCGGCAACAAGCCGTGGTAATTAGTTGCATATTGATGGAATTTCTGAAAACCCTTCAAACGGGATTTTGATTCAAAGAAGGATAAAAATAGTACGCGGGAATGTTTGCTGTCGGACAGTTGGCAGCGTGGATGGCAGTCGCACCCAGTCCTCATGGCCAGTCAGTGAAGGTGCTTCCTGTGAATGGAGGTGCTTTGGGTGGGGAACTGAGAGTCTCCCCTCTTTCTGTTGGATCACCTTTCTGTCGTCCTTCCTTCTCTCTTTCCACGGGGGAGCGGTGCCGGTGTCGGCTTGGTCCGTCCAGAAGGGCCGATGTTCACGACCTTCCTTTTCACTCGCATTGGTTTCCCTGCTGCAAACCGTGACCTCACAAGACACACGCAGATCACTAGAACAATGGCTGTCTGTCTGAGAATAGAAGCAGATCCTTGGCGGAAAAAAAAACAAAAAAACTACGAACATCAGAGTTCCATGACACAGAGTAAGCGTGCCAGAAAATCACTTTGTACCGATCTGCGTCACAGCCGCAACGGACCGAACCGCTTTCTGTCTTATTAAGGTGTACATGCTGTGTATATAACATGAATAAATAATGAGTCTCTTGCGTTTCGCACAACTTTTAAAAACAAAACACGGCTGTAACTGTAAGTACGACAGTTAAAACGAGTTTCCCCCCCCCACCGAAACGGAATTTCTACTGGGCTTTGTTGTTTGAAGAAATCGGGGCGACAGAGTGGCCCAAAGCACTTGATGGCAGTTGTGCTAGTTTCAAGACCCTCCCACAGCACTTGAGAGCTTTAAGGATGAAGGGCTGAGAGAAGGCATGTGATTCAAGGGGAGGGAAAACTTTGATTTTATTTGTTCAAGGATCCTTCAGATGCACAATTCATGCAGGAAAGATCTGAGGCAATCAGGTTTCCTTAGTGTCTCGCCACCTTGTTGGATAATCGCACCATTATTCAAAGTAAAGCTTTTTAAAAACACCCTTGTTTCCCTCTAGGACTTGTCCACTTGTGTGTCTTTTAAGGGAACCGTGAGACAACTGTGGCAAAGTATTCGAAAATGGTTCTGTCGTGACCACCCTCATAAAATGAAGCTAAGATAAGATAACCGTCCGTTTCCGGGAGGTTACAGGTTACCGCTCTCTGGCGTTGTTTCCGCTGCTGTCATCCAAGGCGTTGTACGTGATGCCTTGCGGAACAGTTCTCTTCCACCTTACAGGAAAACGCTGCTGGACAGTGCGATTGTTTGTCTTGTCTGTTGCAGACAGAACGAGCCCACGTGACCACGGTTTCTGGTGGGAACTGGAGAACCTGATACCAGTAGCCATCTATTGTCAGTTGGACTTGTTTACTAGGAGCTCATATTTTGGCACCAAATCCAGGAACAGCTCACCACAGTTCAACACATCCTGCTTCCACCCATCCCCGATGGGACCAGAAGGTTTTTTCTCCTCTCTTCTTTTTTTACATTTGCTGCATCACTTTGTTCAGCTTCACTGTCCCAAGCAGGGTTGTCCTTAGCAGCATAACCTGTCTTAGCTGCTACTACTGTCACTACTATTTTCTATGTGTAGAATCCCAGCGGGGGGGCAGCCCCTGGTACTCGGACCCCCCGCCGGAGGTTTATTTTCCTCCTTCGCCTCCTGGTTGGGGGGGTTTTTGTTCTCCTCTCCTCAGTTGCCGGCAGGTTTACTGTGTTATACGTAGCTTGCGTAGCTGCTCTAACACGTACCTTCTATCTATAGCCTCACTATATACCTGTTGTATGTGTTCTGTTGTCCTAATCTGCTGGGCAGCTCTGAGTCACCGTGTGAGAAGAAGCCTCTGGAAAAATAAATCGAACTTCTACGTTGCGTTTAACTAATGAAATTTGAGAACATTTGGTTGCCTCCAAGCATCAGGTTTTATTTATCTTCACTTATTGTCCACGTCTTTGAAGGAAAATGCGAAAAACTGGATTCTTGGGTTGAGTGGTGCTGTTGAGGCGTGTAGGGGGTCACTTTCCCTGTGTAAAACCCCACTTTGACTCTCAAGTCCCACTCGTACCCTTTTCTACCCGCCACGAACCTCTCCCTCTTCCGAAGCTACTGTATGTAGCGGAGAATCCGAGAGTCCCGGTTGCGGCCGACGTGGCCGAGGCCACATTACCTTTGATTAAATACAAGTAGCGGAAGTGAACTTTTTACCTTCTTTCCCTCCACACCGGTGCCGTGCAGCAGACAGGGAGCGGGAATCGCTGAGCTGTGCCTTAAGAGATGTAATTATATTTCCTTAGTAAATTGCCGGCAGGACTGGTGTGAGCGTCAGGAAGCGATTAATACAATTTAATACGATTTAAACTGATTGTTCCCGACTGCATTTTTGCAGCTGATTAATCATTTTCCCCGAACTCTTGATCTCACCGTAAAGTCTTAATATGATTGCCTGATTTTTCGGGGAAAAGTTAGATTACATTATTTATGCGACGCGAGACGCTGCGGTGGGAGAAAAGGGGGCCGGGGCGAGGGCCGGGAGGGGGTTTCGGTACTCACGTGACGGGGAGGACGGATACGAAGGCTGCGTCGCAAACGTGACCTTTGAGGTGGGGACGGGCGAAGTCTGTGCGGTTCGCGCTCGCTGTTTTGCCGACGAGAAGCGAGGACCCGGTTCCTCCCGCCTTCTCGAACCGCCGCTCGCACCGTAACTCCTAAACGGCCGTGACGGATAGCCTTCACCTGCGACGATGAAACGGGATGAAAATTAAATAAAGCTGTTATTTATTTAGCAGTTTTCCCCGGTGGAAGGGATAATAAAGTTCCCATTAAAGGCAAGGTGGTAGGATATTATACAGGATTATAGTCAGTGGAGAATAAATAGGCTGTGACATTCCTTGCACACCGGGGAAAGTTTTCCCGCTCAATGAACGACCCAGATTTCTCAACAAGGCCAAAAATAACTCGACCCGCGACTCTCGGAAACTTTCGGGAGCGACTCTGGGCGGGAAGAAACATCCGAATCGCTAATCGTAATCGGATTTGGCGAGCGCGAGTCGAGCCGGGAAGGTTTATCAGAAACGTCGCTGTGACCTGCGTGGCTGCGTTTGAGAACTTGAGCAGGAAAGCGCGGCGGCGTTTTCTAGAACCTAAACGTTGGCGGTTAGCAAATTATCACGTAGAAGGCGAAGCTTTTTCAGCTCCGGCGGCAGCCTTAAAATTGGCCAGCGTTAAAAAGCAGCGAGGACCATCCGGGTTTCCAAGTACCCGATCGGCGAGGAGCATTATGGGTAGGGAAAGTCCGCAAATAACGGAAGGTTTTACAAATATGACCCCGTCCTCACCCACGAAAGTGCACAAGACGCCTCGCGTGGTTGGACACCGATGACCCTCGGACAGAGACCGGCGTAGTCAAGTGATGCCGGACGGAGCGAATGTTCCAGAACGTTCCGATCGCCATTTAATTGCCTCGCTCCTCTCCGGGGTTTCGCCCGTGCTTAGTCCCTTCCTTTAACAAATAACCGGGCTGGATCTCCTGCACAGACTGTTCCATCTGACCCCCCCGCTGCTCTACACTGAATTACGTCAGGCTGTCATACCTTTGCGACTGAATCGCGTGGTGAATGAAAGCGTGTTGGCGGGGGAGATGGTTCGCCCATCTTACCGAACGCCGCTTTTTTCCGAAGGCTGCTCCGTGGAGGATTCGAAATGAATAATGTAATATTATTGAATTATTCAAACAGAAATATATCATTTGGTTTTAGTAGTAATTAGCTCTGCGCCGCCGTCCTCGGCTTTGCGGCAGTTGGGTTTTGCCCTTAAGACGCCTCTGTTGAGGCTTATCGATGCTGTTCAGCTTTCAGTCAGCTTAGTCTTTATTTCTGTCCTTTTGTTTTTTTTCACGCAGATTTTATTTTTGGCGTTTGCTGAGATGTGGCAGCTCTAGACAAACTGACAACATGTCCTCCTGGCGTTGTGAGGAGCGCCGGTTGGTTTGTCCTCCTCTGCACTGCTTTGCCGCGCGCGGCAGAACTCGGTTCGCGGAGCGGCCCGGAGCTGTGTGCCGCGGGACGGGACTGTTTGGTGACAGCCGCTTCTTACGGCGACGACGCCCACACCCGCCACTCACTTCGGCCGCTGAAAAAGTGTCCCCCCTTCCTGATCGCGACTGGGGGGGGGGGGGGCGTGATAACATCCGAAAATATTAACAAAATGATTTTTTGATCTATCCGCAGTCTGTGAAATACTTTGGACGTTGAGAAAAAACCCGAGTGAGTGGACACTCTCCTACTCCCGCAGTAACGGTGGAATCGTGAGCGGAGGTTGCCATCCAGGCAGTTAGAAAGCGTCGTTCGCCCTCCGCCACCACGACCTCCACCGCTTGGATCCACGCGCGTTGCTTATGCGTGTGCTGCTGGGAGGGCGGCCGGTCTGGGCAGAACCAGCACGAGACCTTGGATGGATCGCAGGTCCGTAGCGCCGCCGAGCCGTGGCCGAACGCGAGACGACGGGGCCCCGGCGCGCTCGGCCTCCCTGCTCTCGAACAGTCCCGCGTGCGGCGAGAGACCGGGCGCCCGAGCCCGAGAGAGGAGATGGACAATGTAATGAAGAGGGCAATTCAATTTGCAGCTTCATTTCAGGTACTTGACTGTACCGATCCTCAATATCCTGTTACATATCACTGGAAACTAAATATTACGAGATAAACAACAAAAAAACACGTCCTTATTAATACTTTCTGTCTGCTGCATAATAGATGTTGACACGTAGTAGTACATCAGCAGATGTGTGATAAGAAGACTGATGCTCTGGCTGGAACGTATCCCCGAGCGCCGATCCGTGATCAGATTACACTCCGCTAATCCTTACCTCAACAATTTAAAAACGTAATGGTGTAAGCGACCCACAGTCCACGTCCCGGGGGATATTTCTGCTGTATTTACTGAAAAAGACACATTGCAGCGATACGTCTCCTGGGGGGAGGGGGGGGGGGGGGTGAGGGGCAGTTGCAGCACGGTAGGGGGG
>UFQX01000927.1:96569-131087 GCA_900497675.1 Arapaima gigas
GGGGGGGGGGGGGGGGGGGGGGGTGAGTGGCAGTTGCAGCACGGTACGGGGGGTCCTGCGTCTTCGCAGCGGCGGGTTGGTGGGCACCAGTGAGGAAAGAGAGGAAGGGTTCTTATTGCACTTGGAGACGGTGTGCCGAGCTCCGTCCACGCCAGCTGCTCTCCATTCGCCCTTCAACTCAGCGCCCTGCTCCTCGTGCAGCTGGAGGGCATTCGAAGTCCCCGGGCTCCATCTTTCGCTTTCTTTTTGAATTTTTCTGCCCTTCCGTGCGGCGTACAGGTACGTTCAGTTTGCTTCCCTCGGTGAGTAGCCGGTGGTGGGAAACGCATGCGTCTCACATCCTGCGGTCTGATCGCATTTTCAAGGTTTGGCTGCGGACAGTCCAAAGCGAAGGCGAGAGGAGAGAGAGGAAAAAGCAAACATTTCACGGACAGCTCCCGTTCGGATTAAAGATTCATCGCTCTGTTTCGGGGAGCGACTCACGCGCAGCTCTGTGTGGCTTAGGATTTCTTTCCAGACCCCTTTCTGAATCCTAAGTTCTCTTCCGATGCTAACGGGCAGCAGCGGTTAGGCCACGTTAACCTGACCCCCCCCCCCGAACCGCTCCGGTCAAAATGAGCATCAGTTCAAACTAACAAATAATAATCACTCTTCAGTCAAAACCGGCCTTGTCTTTGTAACGCCGCAGGAAGGGGTCCACAGGCGACAGCTCCGCCCCGCCGCCGTCCTCAAGGCTGCCGTCACCTGCTTTTCAGCACCAGTGCGATATGGTGCGAAGCCTCCTGTCACGGTCCCAGTTTGTCAGCGCGGCGCCTCCTCTTCCTTCCCGACGGCGCGCGGATGCGTTCGTGGGAGCGCTCTCCGTCGACCAGTTAGTTTATTAATTACCTCCCCGGTCCGATTTATAATCCCGCTAAATGAATAGTCATTTTTCTGTGTGGGCAAAGGAGAGGGCTGGTGCTGCAGACCGCGCCCCTCCGGTTCTGCGAAACCAGGCCATTAAATTGTTTAATTGCTGAGTGCTTTGCTAATTTTCCTCTCAAAATATCCCTTTGTCTAATCATCTTTCCCCGCGTGTCACTTAATTCCGCGGCTCTCCCGGGCGCAGCACCCGACAGCCGCATTAACCCCGCCGTGCCCCCGGCCTTCCCCGCGCGGGGCGGGCCGGGCTGTGGAGCCAGAGGGGCCGCGCATCTTCTCGTTCGTGGCAAACATCACGTACTTCCAGCCTGTCATCTCCAAACATCGCTGTCTTCGCCGTCATTGGATAAGGCTTCTCTGGGCACGACGGGACCGCGCGGGGGGTCTTATTCTGCGCGCTCGTCGACCTTCCGCCTGCTGGCTTTTGGAACGCAAAGCTACGGGGCCAGAGTGGACGATCAATAATACCAAACCAGCAATAATAATAATAAAAATGATAACAATAATAATAGGGTGGAACAGTGGCTTTGTGACTAACGCCGTTGCCTCTCAGCGCCTGGGCTGCTTGGCTGCGAATCCGGCTCAGCGTGCGTGGAGTTTGCGTGTTCACAGTCCAAACAAGTGTTTCACGTTGATCTGTTGACTGTAAGTTGCCTGTAGTGTGTATGTGAGTGTGAATGGGTGTGTGTGTGTGTGTGTGTGTGTGTGTGGTCACCCTGCAATAGGCTGAAGGACCCAGCTTAGGATAAGCAGTTATTGAAGGTGGACGAAAAATAATAATAATAATAAAAATAGTAGTCCTTCGTCGTAGTAGTTTTGCAGGCTCTGAGATCCGTTCACTCGTGCCAGTCACATAGCAGACACCCCCAGCAAAGCTGGAAAGAGCAAAGGAATCCATCTGAGCGCGCTGATCTGACCGAAGACGTGCAGATAGACGAGGACAATAAATCATTTACACGTCTGATCCCTTTTATTTTGTCTGTCTGATTCCCTGTCTGTCTCCGTCTCTGCCTGTGTATTCGATCTGCTCACGGTGATGACCTGACACGAGGTGTGTGAATAAAGACTCTGAGATATGTTGCGTGTGGCGTTAATGCATTCAGAGGAGGAAGCCGCGTCGGTTTTTGTCGCTGGCGAAGCCCATTATTGCCGAATAGCGATGAGATGTGAGTGAGAAAAAAAAAAAAAACGCACAATCCGTTTCTCAGTCCCGTCTTTGTGTGAACAGAATAACTGTAGAAAAAAAAACCTAATTATGCCACCGGGAAATGAAGACCTCCACACGGGTTCCCGGCGCGGCGAGACTCCGCTGTGCGAGCGGCTGTGACGTGTGAGCGGCCGACCGATCCGGTCCACGGGTGATGGGAACCTTCACGTGTGGCACGTGAGCAGCCTTCGCGCGTTTTGTCTCGGCTCTCGGGCTGCGGTTTCGCACGCGGCTTTGAACCCGCGTGCAGAGTTTGCGTTTACTGCCCACGTTCACGTGGGTTGTTCCAGCCTCCGGACAAAAACAATAATAACTGGCTTTTGCGTGAAAAGGTCGTGGCGTCCATCTCCATCAGAGTCAACGCGGGGTCTACGAGCCGTGGATATGCACAGCGGCCCGCGATGAGTTTCTGCTCCAGGCCTCGGACTCACAGACGTCGCGTTGCTTTGAGAATACCGCCAGGCGGTCGCTGCTTCGCGCAACTTTCCACCCCTGTGTCGAGTTTCGGAGGACCTGGCCTTGTCCGCTGGGCTCGACGGAGGTTCCCGTGTGACGGCCTCTTGTGGACGTTATCCCGCCGGCTCCCTTTCTTCTTCCCGCTCGACAGCCGAGGTCTTTTTGAATAAAGCTGATGGGAAACTCTTGCCCTTGTACCGGGCGCTATTGTAGACTTAACGCATTGTGTTACGCCAGCGTAAAAGGCCACAGTTTGGACAGTTTGTCAAAAGCACCCTAACCTTATTCAGCCTTGTATTGTGCACAATAAGCCCAATGTCCATTTGACAGGTGGATAAAACTGTTGGAATCAGAGGGAAAAACAGGCGTTGGGTTTTGCGTATTCGTGCGCCGACGTTAGGCTTGCGTGCCGAGCCACTCGCGGGGACGTACCCATTTATACAGCGGAGAACTTATAACCGTACCGGTTCCGGGTAAGTCCCTCGCCCCGGGTACTACAGCAGGAGCGGGGATTTGATCCCAGCCTTTAAATGGCCTGGTGGTGGTAGAACCACTGCTGCGCTACCTGCCTTCCCAACGTAGGCGTGTCTGTACCTGCGGCCTTCTTAAACGCGTGTTGCCTCAGACGAATTGCGCGGCCCGCAGCGCGCCGTTCTAAACCGGAGGATCGCAGCGCGACCGACTGCGTCCGGCATTCACGCGTTGGAGGACGGACCCTGCGCGTAAAGTGACGGAGAAACGGCCGTGTTTTGATTCGAGAAGCGCCGGACGTAGCTGTTTATTAGCGCAGCTGTGAATCCTCTATTATGCACGAAGCCGCTACATGGACGTCGACTGCCGGTCTTGTATAAAGTAAATCCAGTAAAAGGCTGCATCTGAAACAGTAAACAGTCGCCTTTAATGAGGACGGTCTCGGCGGAGCTCTGGGGGGCAAAGCAACGTTGATGTTTATGAGTCCTGCCGCTCGCAGTTTCATTTTAACCTCCGTAAGGAGTTAAGGGTCTTTCAGACCGAGCTCTGCACAGAGCAAATCGTAACGCCAATTATGATTTTACAAATTATGCATTACATTATAACTGAAGTGGAGGCTGCAAATGTAATTACGCTCATTTCTTACTGATGGCTACAATAATGACATTTCCTTTGATCTCGGAAAGGGAATGAGTTATAAAACAGGAGCCTGGCACTTTTATATTCACTCATTGCTTCCTCCTCTCTTTTGTCTGCGTTTCCCCCTAAGGGTTTGTTTTAGATGAAATGTCAGTTTTAATGGAAAATGGAATGGAATAACAAAGGAACAGTTTGGAGTATTGCTTGTGTTGGAGGAGGGGAAGAAAGGTGTTTCTTTTTGATTGTTCCTTTAGAAGTTCATTCGATGACTCTGATATTATGTTTTAGGAAATGTAACCCCAGGCAAAGAGCGACACTTCATATATAAATAATTTTTTCCCGTGGATGTTGTTTAAAGTCTGAGTTCATCTGCAGGCGGGGTGTCGTGTGCAGGTTGAACAAGAGGAGGCTCGTGTGGCCTGGGGGGGGGGGGTGTTTGGAGGAGGTCGGACGTGATCCTGTCCTCTTGCCATCCAGGTGACGGAGCCACACCGCACGCACACACACATCTTCTCTGTATGGCTTTACATCTTTTAAAGGTTTATATTCGTTCGACTTGCAGTCGAGACCCCGCGCGTAGGGCTGCGGGGGGCCTGCAGTGCCAGTGAGTCGGAAAATGGTTCCGTTGAAGTTCAGCTCTGCTCAGAAAAATCCAACTGTCACCAACATAAAAACCAGAAAGGAAAAACATAAACACTTGAACTTCCCGTCGGAAGGCAGCACCTCTGACAACCGTGCCCCCTGCTGCCTCGCGGCGGTAACGTCGCTCCGCAGAATCTCACATCGCACCGGTCCGCCATCGGCACCGCCCCCCGCCCGCACACGACCGGCCTTGCCCCATCTCAGCGGTCCGCTCCCGTCCTGCCGGCTCTTCCCCACGTCCCGCTGTCTCGCCTCAGCGTTCTGCCCGGCTCTGGCTGTCATCGGGGAAGTCGCGAACCCCGTCGATGAATTCCACTCCTGGGTTCTACGCAACACCGGCGTCCGAATGGTCCCCGACGTGTAATCCCTGCTCCTCCGCCTAAACAAGCCCCCCGCGTCGATAGCCAGTAAGAAACATTGCCTCTGTGGTCCTCCTTTTTCTAGAAGTTTTTCATCCATTTATCTCATGCTTTTCTTCAACTTAGCGCCAGGTTTGCATATTAAGCTGCTCACGTATTTACTTACTGTGGTACTTTTTACCGTGGGATTTGAGTCCGGCTCCTTTGACTGCGAGAAAACGGCTTTAACCACAGCACCACCTACCACCCCCCTCCTTCGGCTCGCCGCGTGATCTAACGTCCCACCAGCAACAGAAGGCTCCTCTTCATCGGAATGCTTTGCACGTACGAGTTATGGCTTTAAAAACAGCTCTTTGACCCAGGTGCAAACCGGAGCGCTGTATCGAGCAACAAATCCTCCACCCCCCCCGCAACCAGACAAAACAAGGAGCACATAAAGCCGGAACACGGTCTGCGGGGACGGACCGCGTCGGCCGAGAAGCGAACGTACCGTGAGGCCGTTTGCAGCTCTTGCCCGCCGCGGACAGCTGGAGATCAAGGTGAACTTGTTTGTACGCACTTGTCGGGGGGTCAGGATCACCTGCTCGGGCGGCTGCTTGAAAGCCTTTCGCCTCTCCTCCTTGACAAAGTCCTCAGGCTCCTCTCTGCCGGGCTTCCCATCTCCGCCCGTAGACCCACGCAGTGTGCGGCGCGAAGGCTTGCGACCAACCGAGGTCCACGTGGGGGACAGTAATGACTTTATTCTCCTTCCATCTTTTGTTTTTTTTTGAGGCAGCCGGTACCACTGAGTCATTCTGTTTCCTCTGGACTTTTGAGGTTTGAAGCCAACTCTTTGCTGTGTTACTGTGGATCGAGGTACTTTCCCCCCGCAGAAAATATCTGCCTGCGTATTTGGGTGAATAACTGTAAGTCTCTTTGGAGAAAACCCTCGTTGAAGTGAATAAATGCACTGCTGCTACTTTTGTCAAGCTTCTATGGGTTTTTATGTGTTTAATAAACCTAGGAGGCTGTGATGAAGATGTTCAGGACAGCGTTTTCCACCAAGGCCCCCGGTGTAGCTCTGAGTGGCCTTGTTTTATAGGGCTGGGACCACCTGTTAAGCTTGTTAAACTGCAGTTATCGTATCTATGGTGGTGTTGACTTAATATTTGGGCCCATAAAGCTCGCTGACCGAGTTGAGCACGGCGAGGAGCGCGTGTCCGTCGTCTGGCCTCATCCGACCCCAGTGGCGTGTGAAACGCGCACACACAGGGCTGCTCGAGATCTTCAACAAGACCTGCAGATCGATGCTCAGAAGCCCAGTTTAATGCTTAACTTTTTAAGTCTTCTTCTAATTTGCCCCCCCCGCTCCTCTTCTAGCTGTGCGTCTGTTTCTGCGCTGGAGTCCGACCACCTTCGTGGTCAGATGAGCTCATTTTAGGGGTGGGGGAGGGGCGTCTCCGTGGGGGGTGTTCAGTAGTCAAGCAAAGAGGGTGTTGTGTGTAAGAAAGGAGTGAATAGCCTCCTCCCTGCCCACCCTCCCCATCCCCCGCTGACATTTTAGGAGCAGTTCTCCTGGCGGTCCCTTTCTTTCTGAGGATATGAATTATTTAATGAAGCTCCTCAAGTCCCGCTTTAATGGCACTGGGAGGAAAAAAAAAAGGCGGATGAACTCCGTGATGAAGGAGGGCTGCGCATTCCTCATGGCGCAGCTCCTCTGGGCTGAGGAGTGCTGTTCTGCTACCCGACCGGCCTGGCTTCTCCACCGAAGCCCTTCACACCGCCGAACTGGGGCGATAATTAATACTTAACATTAATGGATAATTATAATATTTCAAGAGCTGTTTTACAGTTTGGATGTGGGAGCGACTGCAGGATGAAACAAATTAGAAGGAAATTAGAAGGAGCTCTTTCTAAAGCTCGCACCCTCGACCGCAAACGGGTACGGCTACGCCACCCATCGGCACGTGCCAGAGGGACACCGCCGGTGCTGTCGTTCGGTCCGGCGCTTTCCGCCGTCTGAGCCCCAGCCTCCAGCCTCAGTTCCCGGTCACCGAGTCCCCGCCGGCTCCATCGAGCGCCAGGTTTGCTCCGGTGAGCCTCTGAGCGGAGCCGAGTCAGCGGCGGCGTTTATTAATCGCCAGCTGATCTGTGCACTTTGTCGGCGGACGCCCTCCTCGCTCTCCGCTCGCTCTTGCTGCTAATTTGGCAGCCGGACGGGACCTGGACGTTTAGCGGAGCTGCAAGCGACGTGCTGTCACGGTTTCTCTACGGGACTCGGATCCCGCGTCAGTCGGCCGGGGCTCGTGCGCCGCGCACCCCGATGAGCGGTATGGATGACATATTTAGTGGTGTCTGGCGCCAAATAAACATTTTAAGACTCTACGGTTGGCCTCACTTTTGCCGGTCTCTGCCTGCCGGCTCCGGTCTCATTTGCATATTTAAATATGGGACGAAACATTTTAACGTCGATAATAATCCAGTGTTACCTTCACAGGACGATTCTTAAGTGTTTCAAACACACTGACCGACTGCATCAGCCACAGTTTTACGGTCGAATTTTCGTCGTCGAAACGTCCGTCGACGCCGTATCGTTAAAAAGTTCATTTCTAGTTGTGTGTCCGTAACCGCGGTGCGATGTGTTCGGAGCCCGAAAAAACCCCCTTTTCGGTGGCTCGAGGACTCCCGAGTGAGCGACGCCCGGGCTGAAGATCGGCGCGTTTGGGAAGGAGGAGGCTGTCGGCGGGAAGGCGCCGCGGTGGGCAGCGGGGGCGCTCTGCTGTCGGCTTGATCCGGGTGTCATCTGGCTTGCGAAGTTTTGGATGCGGCTGCGAGGGAATCGTCTCGAGCTGTCACTATGGAAACAGACTCAGGAAGTGCAGTCGAGGAGGCCTTAAACAGGAGGACAGAGAATACTAATAAAAATGTCATCTCGAGGAAGGGAATAAAATGAAAGGAAGGCAGCGGGAGGAAGGTTGCGCGTGGCTGCCCGTTGTAAGAACGCCTCACCTCAAAGCGCTCGAGGCTTTCCCGCCTTTTCCCCTCCCGTCCGCGTGGCCTGCGAGGATACGCTCGAGGGCAAACCGCACCTGTGAAGAAACCACATTTGTCGCTGTGATTTTTAACGAAACGGCAAACGCGTTTTTCAAACGTGCTTCTGGTGGAAACTTTTCCATTAATAAATTCTCAGCGTTTGCTTTCAGTTCAGGCAAGAGGGTGACGGTTTTTTTTTTGTTTTAATTGTTTTTGAGAAAATCCCTGCAAACAAAAGCCACCCGTAGAAGCGTGTCTGTGCTTTTTGTATCGGTTCAGCAGGTAACGCTGTAGGTGAACGACAGCTGCTGTTGTACCTTTAAGCAAAGGCACCTCGCCTACAATTTTCCAGTAACGCGCTCGGTATAAGTGCGTCCCACCGAGTCGCTGCGTAGAAAGTGGCAGCTGTGCAGCTAAATAACAGTGATAACCATCATGCAGGCCCTAAGGGGGCTAGTTTTCATCCCATTGTGTGGAAGGATCCTCATGTGAGGCCCAGCTGTGTGTTCAAGGCCAAATGCTCTGCTCCCACAACATGTGTAAAGGTACTGAAGAAGAAGAAGGGCAGTGAGCACCAGGAAGGCCCACAGGCGTCACATGTGGCTCGGTGTGTCTGGGATGCTTCTCGGGGATGATGTTCACTGCACGGCCCATTATACACATACATATTCATCTCCGCGTACGCAAAAGTGCGAGACTGGAGGTCCTTGCAGGGTAATGTGGGTTTCTGGCCGCTCTGTCCACCGTAGCCTTATTAGGACGTTGCCTGACAGCGGAGGAGATGAAACGTGACACCGGCCGCGGTCCCCGGCCCCCGGAGCGGCACGCTAACTCAGATCGCTGGCGTTTCCAAACACATCACCTAGTGGAGAGGAGACCAAATAAGTTTGCGCAACGCCTCCGGCCCCCGCCGGCCCCCGCCGGCCCGCGCGGCTCGGCTCCGCGGCGCCGTCGCCATCTAATGAAAGGCGAGTCCTTATCGGTTCCATACATTGCGAGATGTAATCACAGTCTGTCGTGTCAGCTGGGCACAGGCAGATTTATTTTGGCTCGATTCATTATGGCGTCGAGGATTTGCCCACACAGACGGAACGTATGAAGATAAGTGGGCGTGTGGCAGTGCACTCGTGTCTACCTTTCTAATGGGTTCACACCTGCTTTGGACAGGCTGCGACCTGCACCGACCCCGGCGGGCACGCCGGCCCTCTATTAGCCGAGGGGTCTCGGGCCGCGGGACCCGGAGCTGCCCGGCTCAGCAAAGGCGCTCGCTCACCAGCGAGACGTGCCAGACAGGCTTCGGCGCTGCACGCGGCTGTGGGGGTGGGCGCCAACTGACCGCTGCTAATGGCGTTGCTTTTTAAAATGGACTCTTCAGCACTTCTGAGATGGAACAGAGGCTCCTTCTGGGCCTGCGTCCAGGATGCTGGCCCTGCTTTCCACCACGGCACCCAGAAATACACGCGCAGACTCGGAGGCGCGCGCGTGCGTGTGGGTGTGTCATTCTCTGTGTGTCTGTGTGCGGAATCGTGTCCAGGCGCGCCTGTAAAGCGCAAAAATTGTCAAACGCTCCTGAGCTATTCCACGATCCTGTGGGCCAGTTTCCGCTGGACCGTGAAGGAAAACTTCCACTTCCACTTCAGTATTTCCACGTCTGGCCCTCCTGGACACGATGCAGACCCTGGGTTATCTGGGTCAGAACATTAACGCTAATGGGGTCCAAACCCTGAGTACAGAGAACTGCTCCCTGCCTAGAACTCAGCGTGTTGTTTTGGGTCATAGGTGATGAGCTGGAATTAGGGTTCAACAAAAAAGTCCACATTGAGGTTTAATCTATCTATCTATCTATCCGTCCATCCACCCGTCTGTCTGTCTGTCTGTCCGCCTGTCTATCCATCTATCAATCTGCCTGTCTGTCTGTCTATAGTAGATATGTTTGCTCCTCTTGGACTTTTTTATGTTCTACTGTTTTGCGTGCCTGAATCACACCTTTTATTAACCTATATTGACACCAGTACACAAAAAATACTTTTCGGTGTCAAAGAGAAATTAAATCACTTCTCACCGCTGTTGCATTAATTACCAGTTTAAAGCACAACCTACCTGAGCACAGAAGTATTCACCCCTTTAAGTCAGTATTTACTAGATGCTCCTTTGGCAAAAGTCTGTAACATCTCACTAGCACCTTCCGGCGAACGTCTGAGAGTCATAAGGGCCGCACTCTGGCGCGGAGGGTGTTAGCATCGGGACGTGCTGTGTTCTCGCTCCGTGCGGTGTTGCGATTTTCCTTGAGGAAGCTTCTGTGTAGGAGAAGGAGGCCATTAAAGCAAACACGCCCTGCAGCAGAGTCAGGGCTAAATAGTGTGATGGATTAGGTTTGAAAAGTGCCTGCTCATTTAATCTTTGGTCCATCACGGCCATAAAGATGTTTTTAATCATATTTGCTTCCTCATTACCTTTCGGACCACTTCCAGTCTTCCTCGGCGGGATATCGATATCCGATACACACTATGTATGGAACAGGCCAGACCTGAGGACAAAGCGCCCACGCTTTGGCCTAAATATGAAATTCTGACATTACCCCCCGCATCCCACCCCCACCCCGGCCGGATTAAAACCGCCGACCCGTGTCGAACAGAGAAGGAAGCGGAGGCCTAGGCAGCAGCCTGCAGTGCCGTACCTTTGTTCGCCGGCGGGGACGAGTCGGGTGGCATCGGGCCGATCGATGACGACGGCGTTAGACTCCGGAGAGACGCTTCTCAGGCGTCAGCGCACGGGGAGCACGTGGGCCGGCTGAGCCCCTCACGAGCTTTCTGCAGAGCAAGCAGTTCCAGCAAATACCCCTCTTTTTACCCCCTTTTGTTGCCCATTGTGAGTTTTCAGAACAGATGTGTTTTTTTTGATAGCCGTTCACCACGTTTCCTGCAGTCGGTACCAAGCAGGTTGATGCTCCGGGGTCTGAATCCCTGATTTTGCTGTGGAATCGGCGATCGAGGGGCTTATCCTGAAAATGACCCGCCTTTATAGATGGGCGAACGGTGGTGTCTTCACAGACAAATGTAACATTTGAAGGTGTCTTGCACACAAGCATCAGCTAAATAAAAAAGTTCGCCGACACGCGAGGCTGCCGTACTGCGTTACGGTGATTCCTCAGACCTCGGCGACGCCTCGTCCTGCCGGTGTTCGGGTTGCTTTACCTTGACTGTGGGACTTGAGGGGTTTTAGATCGGCAGAAACCAAGATAAGCCCTGCTTTGACAAGCATGAAGGCTACAGCCTGCTATGGCGCGAACACCGAATGTGTGCTTATTTTTTCGTCTCCTTTCCGAGGCTCTGCACACAAGACAGAGGACAAACGGCCTTTGTTTCACTCAGAGTGTGTGGGTTTTTCTAATTTATTTCTTTAAATATTATGCCGCTGCTCGTTTTTAAGGAACCTCACATGAAAATAAAACCGCTGTGGAGCGCTTTGCCTTTACATTATTGTTCTCCTTGTTATGTACTGTCTGCCCGGAGGTTTCTGAAGGAACGAACAGAAGCCTAGACAAGAGCGTGTGTCAGCGGTGGGCTGGACCCCCCCGGCCGACGCTCGGAAAGGACCGGCCGTGTCTCTCGGTTCGTTTCGCTGCGACCTTGAGGATGGTAAACACCGCGGAGACGGCAGGAGCCAAGCACCCTCTTATCGCCATAGTGACGACGCGGGACCGTCGGCCGACGCTGATGCCTGTCACTCATTTAGCCTCGACTGCGGCTGTGCAGCCGCCGTCGCCATGTGAAAATGTCTTCTTCTTCTTCCTCTGCTGTTCCGTCATATCAATATGGAGAATTCCCAAGTGTTTTCTCACCGCACGCCGGTCTGCTAGGTCCCTCAGCGTACAGGGGCTTAGTAAAAAGTTTTTTTTTTAAGAAATTTAAGCAGCTTCAAACGGGGTATTGCTTCTATTTTTGGGTTTATTGAAAAACTTATTTAACCCCGACATGCCAATGAGCCTTACGAGTTGTGTGCTTTCGCCTCTTCGGGCGTCACATTGAGACGACGGCAGCAGTTGTGTAGCGTAAGGACGTTAATATTTGGGCTCTCGACGGGGGGCAGTTGTACGGCGGTTTGGCGGCGGCGCACCCAGCCCGGCGCAGGCGGTCGGCTGCAGCGATTCGTTTTTCGTTTTTCCTCGTAAAAACTGACATTCTGGCCGCATTGTTCCGCCCGGAAGGATTTTCCTCTGCCCCTGACCCACACGCCGCACACCTTTTTCACGAAAAGGTGCTCGCGCTTCGTAAAAGAGTGCATTAATCTTTTTTTACGCCGGCCGTCGGGACCCATTCCGGCTGAGGGTGGGAGGAGGAGGAGGGGCTGCAAAAAACTCGTGGCCTGGATGCAGGAGTCACAGCGGTCTTCATAAGTCATTATCCGCTGCCCGTATTGTGCAACTCTCGAACCCCGACCCCCCCCCGAGTTATCGCGTTATTTCGCGTTCCTAAGAATCCGACTGTGCTTTTGTGGTTTCAGGGAAGACTTTGGAGAGCAGAACGTCTCCTCCGATATGACGACCGCACCGCATCTCATCACTTGACCTTTTCCCATTCATTCCTATTCCAGATTTACTTTTAGTACCGCGTTTAAAAAAATAACCTCAGCGCTCTCATTTATATTTCTCTCATAATTCTTATCGTAGTTCAACCTACGATTTAGTCCTCATGCAAGGATAATACCTCGTTCAAGTTGCAAAGGAAAAAAAAACAAGGCAACAAAAAGATAAATCGCCCAAATCCCATGCTTGCCGGTGTGTAAAAAAGAGAAAAATATCAGGCAAATTGCAGCAGGACTCCCAGCAAATGAATTAGCGCCGATACGTCACGCTTTCCATCTAGTCCTGCACGCGTGTGCGGGGGGGGGTCTGCGAACTGCCGCGGGGGGTCTCACCAGAGGGGGGTAATTGGGCCTCCGCTTTGGCTGGGCACCCGAACAAGCCCTACACGTCCGGTCATTTTTCCACCATTAGCATCTCTCCGCAGGACGCTCGGAGGGGGTGGGGGGGGTCTGACCTCAGGCCCTCCGGTGTGTTCCGCATTAGACCGAATAGGAACAGATGTGTTTGTCGGCCACGGCGTCCCTGCTGCAGTAAAAGCCACTGTTTCTGATGCCGTGCAGGGGGTTGAGATGCGCTTTCTGTGTAACTGCGGCAAAAGTGCCCTCCGATTTGTTGCTACGGTGAGTTTGCGTGGATTACGCGCGTCGCGTCGTGTCACGTACAGAGGGACGTAAGGGGAGAGCGGCATCATTAACTAAATGTTGGCAATGGCTTCCGGAGGGCAGGTTACACCACTGCCTACTGAAAACCCCCCTCTGAGTGGCTCATCTCGGGGGGAGAACGAGGAGAGGGGTCGCCACTGGGTTTGTGCGTGTGAGGGAGGTCACATCCCCCCACAATAATGTGTGTGTGTGTGTATGTGTGTGTGTGTGTGTGTGCGCGCCACATCAGCTCTGTGTGCTTGGAGCCCCCGATGCCCGCCAGGCCCATGTTTCGTTGACAGCGTGCAGCATGGCCCCTGGAAGCGTTCCAGGCTATCGATATCTTCTTTAATAAAGCTTTGCGGTGGCTGGAGAGCAGTGCGCCATGTTGCCTTGCCTCGGGGTTATGTATCTGAGAGATAAAAAAAAATAATAATAATAAATCAAACAAAAAATCCCCGGCATGTAATGTTGGCTCCCATTATTAATACAGAACCTAACAGCAAAGAAAGTGGAGTAATAACCTACCCGCCGGCACCCCGACTCAAAGCTCCCTCTTTCTAACTGTCTATCTGTCTATCTATCTATCTATGGTGGACATTCCTATCTATCTATCTATCTGTCTATCTGTCTGTCTGTCTGTCTATTTGCTGGGACTTTATTCATTACAGGCCTCTGTGTGGCAACCTTTGAGGGTGAGATGTGACGCTGAGACGAATCTTCTGCAGGCCCGCGGTGCGGCGGAACCTCTTATCGGACCGTTCGGGAAGGGAACTTTTCATTCCCCGCGGCGATCAATCCATTCGGCTTCGGGGTCCTCGCCGCCGCACCTCCGGCCTCTGCCGCCGCGCCGGCACGAACGCTCCGGCTGCACGGAAAATACTTGACGCTCCGGCGTGCCGGGCCCCCTTTTTCACGTCTGATTTATACGAGTGTCTCCGTAGCTGGGAGCCATATGAGGAGGCCTAATTGCTTTGGCAGCCCCCCATTAATGACAACATTAAATGGCTTTGCAATGATTACATTGACTTTCAGCGGTGCCATTTTCGTAATCATCAAATACAACTACCATTTGCTTAAAAGCTTTTGCCCTTTTTTTTGGAAAATAGGCTGTTGCCTATTTACAGTATTTCAAAACCAGACCGCTGCTATTTAGGGATTTTGCTGCTGTCGATGAAATGAATTCAGAATGATGGCTCTGGGCTTTGGTGGTGGTGGTGGTGGTGGTTGGTGGGGGGGGGGTTACATTTCCTGGGTCTAAATCTGCTTGCCGGGTCCTCAATCTTTATTTAAATGATTCCAGTGCAGGAATGGGCACATCCTTGATAATGGCCTCTGCTAAAGCAAGGATTAGTGTAAGAAAAACAAATAAGACCATCGGCAGCTGCGTAACGCCCCGGTCCCGCGACACACCGATAAACGGTCGCATCCCAGTTTAGCCAAACAATTAACGGCGTACAAAGCGGCACGTTGCGGAGCCCTTTTCCCCAAATACACACACTTAGACAGGATATTAAACATGCGGTTGTAATTAATTGATCGATTCATCGATCATCTAACCGCCTCCCCGGTCTGGAGCTGGTGGTGAGAAACGGTTCAGTTGAACTACAGCTGTAATAAATGTTAGTAATTATTTCAGTTACTCGAATGGTAGTCGTGCGCTGTGTAAGTAGCTTGTGAGTCTCGGTTACCCCCCCCCCCCACCCACCCACGCCCCAAAGCCCCCCGTCGGAGTCATTTTTCAGCACGGAGTCTTCGCACGTCGTCTCCCTCTGTTTCCTTTGCTTTCCTGGCAAGCGTTGGAAATCTGTTCTTATCTTTGTTTGGCTTCATTACTATCGGTGCTCCTCCTTATCGCTGCCAGAGAGCTTTTCATCCACAAACTTGGGCCGCTTCTTTGAGTGGGTTCACTGCACAGCAGTTGTGGAACCAACAGGAAGGTGGGGGGGGGGGCTCTTCCCTCATCTGTTTGTTTCATCCCTGATCTCCAGGAGCAAGTTAGACCTTTCATTACACCTGAACATCACCTGGTATATATAAAGTATGGATTTGTTCCGACGGGTGGTTCTCAGGCGCTATATCCGGGGTGTAAAAATAAACATTTAAAAAAATTGGAGTCATAGTTGCTGATGTGGTACAATCGCGTGTTGGGCGCGCAAGAAGACTGGCAAATTCCTGCCACCTGCTGTCACCCAAATATATTGTACTACCCCGTGTGTGGTAAACACGTTACATTTACTGTGTTGTAGCTACCGGATGGTAACTGACTCTACCGGTCCATGAAAAATGTCGATGGATCTCTGGTCGGCTGCACGCAAAATGTTGAGAACCGCTGCTCTAAAGAGCAGTTCGAAGGCTCTGCTGCTGTCTCTACAAGTAGTTGGTGTGTGTGTGTGTGTGTGTGTGTGTGTGTGTGTGTGTGTGTGTGTCACCTGGGGGTCCTACATGCCCATCCTTTTCCTCCCCTTCTGAAGGTGTGCGAGGAGAGCGTGTCTTGCCTGGTTGTGGCTGCACTGGGAGAAGTGACGGCCGCGCCCGTGGGGGTGAGGTGACGTGACATGGCCTTATAAGCCCCGCCTCCCGTCCCGTACGACAGAACCTCCCTCTGCTCGCTCAGACACGTCTCCTTCTCGCCCAGAAGGATCTGCTCCTCCCAGACCTCCCAGGAACAAACGGGCGTGGCCATCTGCGCCAGGCACCCTCGCAAACACGGCTTTCGCTCTCCCCTCAGTGAGGAAAGCGCGGCTAAATCGCATATGCTTCACGTTATGGAATTCAAAGTTCGCTTGTGCGAGAGAAGCTGCCGGTGCAGGGCTCCAGCTAGCTGGCCTCGGCCGAACGCGGTAAAACCAAAGCACGCGGCAGCGGAGGGTACCCAGCCATACCTCTGGAGCCACCCGTACAGCATCCTCAGACTATCAGACCCGCTTTTACGGCCGGTTCCTAATTTCCCCTGATTTCCAGAGTGACCTGTGTGGGCACCTCTGTACGTGAGAGATGTGCGCCGGTTGTGTTAGCTCAGCGCGCTAATGAGTTTCCCAGCTGATCCCTCTATCAAGTGCAACCGATGACCCTGTTGGAGGACCTCCTGTCTGCGGCTCTCCTTATTCTATTCATTACATCTTAATAGGGTTTCTTGGGATCTAGACAGCTTGATATATCTACTCCGTGAAGGTAGCGGCAAGTTGGCCGGGGGAGGGACCGCATTACCGATTCCAGGAGAACCCACAGGTTAGGCTGCATAAACATCACAGGTGAAGCTCTCAGGAGCTCTCAATTGTCCCTCCTCCTTCTTCTAAATAATGCGTTCAAACGCCAAATCGTGTCATGGAAATGGAATAGTAGAGAAGGTTTGGGTTGGGTTGGAGTCAGTGTGTTTTACCATAGTTAAGTGCCTGGTTCTGACGTCTCGGGGTCTTTCCGGACGTTAACACCAGTGACAGAGGTGTTGTGAGTACTGTCAGCAGTAGCTTTATTCGGTGGTGGGGTGAGACACAAGGTGTGTTTAGACTGGCGGGGTGTATCGGATGAGCAAACACGCGTACGTTCAGAATCTCATCCTGTTGCACAGCTGTAGTACAAACCTGCGAGCCCGATCTGGGCAAACTCAGAAAACCTGTCATTTTTTCCCAAAGAAGCAGAAGAAGTGAAGCGTTGTACTTTAAGAAACGGCTGTCAGCCTTAAGAAAAAAAAAAACAAACTACTCGAAAAGGAACCATTTTCGTCCGCTGGTGGCCAAGTGCACGTGGAGGGTCTCAAAATGGCCGCCGATGCTCCACAATTTGCTTTGTGTAGTGAAACGTCTCCCTGGAAACAGGCACTTGGGTTGGAGAAGATGATCACCATGTCGGCAGGTAGAGCTCTAAGAGCTTCCAGCCTGCAGACCAGCGCACAGTCCAAGCATTTTATCTTCAAACTGTCTGGCTCATTGCTGAGCGAGCAATATTCCTGCTCAGTGATGTGATGTGACCTAAACCTGATATAGCTCCTTTCATGCTGGAAGGGTAGAGTTATTACCCTTCTTAGGGGTGGAAAGCAGAACAAGCAGGGTGTCTCTTTGATATAAGATTTCCTACAACATGGTATTGGTTTGTAGTGTCCTGTGCATGCTGAGGTGCGGAGAAGAAATCGATCACGTTTTCGGTGTCACGTTGATCTCGGAGTCGAGCCGAGCCGAGCCGGACGGTGCCAGACAAAGCCGAGGGGATCCGTCCGCGGCCGACCCCACCGAGTCCACCGAGGTCGTGTCTGTGTCGGCGTCTGTCTCGCTCCGCCTGCCGTGGCGACAAGCGAACAAGCCAGATGTTTTCCCTTCGCGTCCCCGAGGTTGTCCGAAAACGATATTAGCGCCGGGAGCTTTGGCCTGTGCCGGAGCGGCCCGGGTTGGACGCGCAAAGGTTCCCGCGGTTAGCGCCCCTCGCGACGTTTGCCTGCAGTGAAAAGAGTTTCGAGAGACAAAGTTAAGCCCGCTTTGAGATTCGGCCTCACACCTCGGCTGCTGGCGGGAACTGTTCGTAAAAAAAAGGAAAAAGAAACTCCCCCTCGGGGTCCGGAGGAATAGAGCAAAAGTGATCACGCAGTGCCGAAATGTAATGATATGTTTGCGAAGACATCCGACAACGCCTGCCCTTGCGGAGTCCTCTTGTGCCGGCGGTGCTTTTACCGTCGAATTCTATAGTTTACGCCCTACATCGGCGCCGCCCTCCGGCTCCAGCGAGTCGAAACGGGTTCTTGTGGGATTATGGGAAGGGACTTGAGAAGTGGCAAAGCGCTACTTGATAGATGTAAATACGTATTGATTTCGGGGAGGAATCACCTTGGTGCGCGACGCTGTTGACTTATGAGATAAGGCTGCGCTCTTGTTGAAGAGTCAGGTGGCCCCTTCACACGGAGGGCCCCCCGCACTTCTGTGGACGTGGCCCGCNGATTTCGGGGAGGAATCACCTTGGTGCGCGACGCTGTTGACTTATGAGATAAGGCTGCGCTCTTGTTGAAGAGTCAGGTGGCCCCTTCACACAGAGGGCCCCCCGCACTTCTGTGGATGTGGCCCGCCTACCCGGCCGGCGGCGGGACACGCATTGTTTACGTCCGTCCTTTAAGAGTGCTTTCAATGACGCTTAACAAGACAGTGATGTGACAAGCATTTACCAGAAAGAGGCAAGAAAAAAAGAGAAACCCTCAGCTTTTTTAAGCCTGTAAGGTTTGTTTTACCCCACATAGGGCTGTGCGTTTTATAGAACATCTGCCACTGTCAAAACTGGTTAATCACAGTTGGGATTTAACAGCCTCTTTCTGCGTGAGGCTCAAAAGCGCGTTAAGAAGCTGAAGAACGTCGTGAACGTCGCCTCCTCGGTGGCGGGCTGGAAAGAGGGTCACGCGCAGACACGCCTGTTTACTCCGTCACTTCTTACGCCTGTTTATGCCGTAAACTGACGAAGGAACGTCAAAGGTGAGCGAGAAAACTCTCGGGTCACTTGTGAGACGCAGGTTTTCGTAACGTATCTGTGAGTCATACTCGCGCCTCGTTGCTGTTTCACCGGAGGAGGAACTATACAAAGAAGCCGCGGTTAAAAAAAAGTGCGTGTTCTAAAGATGTTTTCCGTGGGCATCGATAAACGTCGTGTTTGTGATTTTTACAGCATGGGGTTCTTTTGTCTACACGTTAAACTGTTTTCCCTGTAACGTGTCCTTGACCGGCAGCGCCGTGCGCTTACGCCGTATCGAGAGAGGTAGGGCGATGTACGTGTTCGCCGTAAATTGAGGGTCGGGTATATAAGCTGTAGTACGTAAGGAAAGTTTATAGTCGTATGCTGTCTGCTTGTGTTATCCACAGAATACCTTATTACTCCGCTAATCCCCTTGTTCAAGGACATTTGAAAATGTTCGGTTTGGTCACTAACTTACCGGTTTATAAACCTGGTTAATTCGTAGCGTATCACGCCGTTTGCTCGTGTTTTCTGCCGAACGCCGCATCATTATCGGGCTTCGCTCAACCGACGTCTTGTTTCCAGGCGGCCCGCGATGGCCGGTGTGTAAACGACCACGTTTTACCCTTTTATCAAGCTGGATATTTCTGAATGTATGAAGGTATAGCGAGTGCCCCCACGTAGGGCGACGAAACAGGGGTGGGGCTGGAACTGCCACCAGCTGTTCGGACCGCCACGCCAGCGCTCCGCCCCACCCCTCCGTTGGTTCTCGTCGTATAGATCGGTCGAGCGTAGATTTGTCGCACAAATGTCACGGGTTATTTGTCGTTGACTCCACTTCGAATAGGTTGCGGGGGTTATTGTTAAAAGCGCTCGCCTTGTTACCGCGAAATAATTCATTCATCCGTTACCAGAACATTTTCCACAAGCGCCTCGGGCGACCCTCCTAGACACGGCAACCGAACGATGTCGCGGATTTCCGTCCCAAGGTAACGTCTCTAAAGTGCCGCCTGCCAAACTGTTCCGACTGTCCAAAGCTGTGTTGGTCTCACCCGCTTCGCAAAGTCGACGGACTGAAGTTCCGGCAAGTTTCTTCGTCTGTCGCCACGGCTAACGTGACAAATGGGTCTTATCTATTTCCTCTGAATCAAAGGAATCGTCGTTCAGTTAAACAGGTCATCAATTTCCACGAGTATCTGGGGGGGTGAGACGGACCCCGTCTGGGCTCCTCCGGCCTTAAGAGCGGAAGAACCTTCTCGGGTGGTCCAGGCCTGGCGAGAAGCGCCCGACCGCCACGCGGGACGGTTCAAGTTGTCCGGGTCCTCGGCCCTTCGGCCAGCGCACCCCACCGTACGCCGGTAACCTCTCTGCCGTTCGCTCGGGCAACTTCTTTTATACAGTTTGAAAAGGGCCCGATTTCTCACAGAATCAGACCTTCTTGTGTGAAGCACTCGATTCCCCTGCGCAATGTCAGAAGGTCTGTTTGTCTGTGTTATTTTCATGTAAAGGAGTGGACTCCTCTAGACTTTGTCTGTCGAGTGCCTGCTTCGCTGGAATTACGATGTTCTTGTTCTCGAGTTCTACACCTAATCTATGATTAGAAAATTGTAGTTTTTTTTTTTTTTTTGCCTTTCACGACACGCCGTTTAAGACCGTCTCGGACTAGTATAAAACTCCAGTATTAAGCAAAGTGGATGCTCTTAACTATTGTTTCTTATGAATGCTCTCATCAAAAGAGGCTTATCTGGGGCTCAAGAGCTCATCAGCATCGGTTCACAAAAGATCAGCGATAAATAATGAAAGCCAGCTATTACTGATGCCACCGTGGGTCCCCACGCCCTACCCAGCATGCCACAGGCCCAGCAATCTCTTAAATATGGTAAAAAAAAAAAAAAAAAACGGAAAACAAGCTACAAGGACATATATAGCCGCCTGGGGGATTACAAAGCACCTGAAACCCTCATTTTCTCCAACTTTTAGCAGAGTAATTTCTAATGGTACTTTTAAAATATTTTCCTCCTCTGTGAGACAGATTATTGCGTCCTCCTCCGCACCCCCTGCCTGATGGCTGCGGGCGACGCCGATGCCCTCACAGGGTCCTCTATTTATAAACCCACGCATTTCCAACACCATCATGGGAGTTGGGGTGGGGTGGGCTGGGGTGGGCTGGGCTGGGGTGGGCTGGGGTGGGGGGGTTGATCATCTGCCGATTGTGGTGATGGATCAGAGCTTTTTCTCAGATGCAGGGTCGCATTTTAAGCTTTTACATGTGCTGAGTGGTCACAGGGAGGGGGGGGAAGCTGAATAAAATAAATAAAACTACTTCCTCTTGTTTATTCACTTTTATGTTTTTTAATATCCAAAACCTCGGGGAGTAAATGCACCATTTCAAAGGGAAAGGCTTCAGGCTGCACATATGGGCACTTGGGAAATGCGGCTCTCTTGATGTGTCTGGACTGCGTACATTTAAGATCATTATTAAAACTGAATCTTACATTTAAGAAAATAATCACATGCTGGAAAGCGCCGCTAAAAATTGCAGTTTGCAGGCGAGCATCGTGTGTGGCGTCCGCCATAACGTAGACGCGAGCGTAACGTCTTCCGCGCAGGCCAGCGTTCGCAGGTGGCCGACGGCAGACGCACGGGAACGGCGCCCGAGGGACCGGCGTCCCCCCACAAAAGCGATGCCTTCGCTGACCTCTGACCTTTCCCACCCACCTAGTTGAAAGGCGTCCGCAGTAACGTTAATTCTGTGTGAACCGCTTCAACGTTCGCCACCCGTGTTTTGCAGTATTTGTTTTCCACGCTGAAATTAAATGTTTATCTTACCCGGAATTAAGAAGGGATTCTTCCTGGCGGGTCACACTCGACTTCTGCTTGCGGAATACAAATGAGTCCGTGCATAATCCCTTCGGTGGGCCGACAGCGCTGGATTTACTGTAACTTAAGCCGGAGGACGTAAGGGGAATTTCTTGAAGGTTTCGCGCCCGTGTGACCGAAGCGTTGCCCACCGGAGGAGCAGCACGTGGTGCGGCGTGCGGGTCGTAGCAGGTGCTTCGGACAGCGTACTTTAGGAAGGTCTGTTCCTCCCCGTCTGCTCCTGTTAATTCAGTAATGGCTCTATCAGTATTAAGCTAGTGCCCACTACACTGGGGAGGCTTCCTCGGAGGTGCAGTTCCCGTGGCTCTGTCTGCATCCCGGTGAGCGTGACAAGTGTGTACCCCGTGCTGCAGTACGTATGGCTGTGTTTTTACTTATAATCTAAGTCACCGTGGACACTACGTGGCCAAAAGTAAGTGGACCCCCTTCTATCGAATGACTTTTGCTGTAACAGGTGCGAAAAATGCGACCCGCGGCCATACGATCTCCTGGAGTGGAGCGGGTTGTACTAAAGAG
The DNA here is from genome assembly GCA_900497675.1 of Arapaima gigas. Classification (NCBI taxonomy): domain Eukaryota; kingdom Metazoa; phylum Chordata; class Actinopteri; order Osteoglossiformes; family Osteoglossidae; genus Arapaima; species Arapaima gigas. Next base: position 118,326 of record UFQX01000927.1, read on the forward strand.
CTCAGTGACGTTCCAGGCGACACTGTCGCAGGATGACACCTTTCCAACGAACCGGTTTGTTGAATTTCTGCCCTGCTCAACTGTTACTTGTGGTATCGCAAAGTGGGAACGTGTGGGAACAACAACAGCTTGGCCACGAGGCAGTAGGCTCCGCAAAGTCACGGAACGTGGCCTGAAACTGAAGCGTGTCGTGAGTAAAAACGTCTGTCCTCGGTTGCGACGCCCTCTGCCGAGTTCTGAACTGCTTCTGGAAATAACTTCGCATGATGGAGAGGCGTAAAGCACACTGGTGTTGGACTCTGGCGGAGTGGAACCACATTCTCTGGAGTGATAAAGTACACTTCACCGTCTGCCAGTCTGATGGATCAATCTGGGTTTGGCGGATCCCAGGAGACGCTACCTGTCTGCACGCGTAGTGCTGGCTGTGCGGTTCAGTGGTGGAGGAATAATGATGCGGGGTTTTTTGTGGTTTGCGCCCCTTAATTCCAGTGAAGGGAGAGCTTAATGCTGCAGCATATGGGGACATTGTAGAGAACTTTGAGTTTCCAAATCCGTGGCAGCAATTTGGAGCGGGAGGGACCTTTTCTGTTCCGGCATCACAGCATCCCTGTGCACAAAGTGAGGTCCATAAAGAATCTGAATCTGGGGTGGGAGAACTTTATTGGTCTGCATCCCCAGACCCGAATCCCATTCAACCCCTTTGGGATGAAGTGGAACACTGACTACGAGCCAGACACCATCGCCCAACATCAGCCTGACCTCACTGATGCTCTTGTGTCAGAACAGGAGCAAATCCCCGCAACCATGTTCCAAAATCTAGTGGAAAACCCTTCCAGAAGAGTGGAGGCTGTTATAGCAGCAAACGGGGACCAACGTGTGGTTTGCTTAACACTTTGAGTGTCGGGTCTGGAGAAGGTCAGGTCTGGAGAGCACAGAGATGGTGCTCTAGTGATCCACCACTGTTTTGTAAGGTAGCATTTCTGAGCCTTTGGTGTGGGTCGGCCGTGTGCGGGCGATCGGGCCGAGCACAGCGATCCCGACGGTCTGGTTGTGGGTACGGTCTTTTGAGGTAACAAACAGGTCAAATAGAGTTGATGTGAAGTCTGAGTACAACTTGAAAACCCGGGTAGGACTAACATGCGAGAAACCAGACAGAAGAGCGAAAGCAAACCTAACCGGACGTCTCTCCTACATCTCTGGGACTTCCTGCAGCAGAACCGAGGAGACACGCCGGCTGGTTTTCTGCTCAGATTTTTTGACCAAACGCCCGAGTTCCATTAAGTGCTCAAATTTTTAACAGGTACTCTAGATTGCGGTGCGGTTCGGGGGCAGCGCGTCCTTTAAATTTCTGTAAAAGTCTCACTCTTTCACCCCAGTGGACCTAAACTTGGTGCACTGCAGGTTGCAGCAGACATGAATCACACAGCCCCACACCTCTCTCCGCTCCACAGCCGCGCCACCCGCAGTCACCTGTCGGCGGCCCGCCGGGACGAAGCCGGGGCGCGAGAGTCACTCTGGCAGGTAGAACCAAATGCCCAGTGGCCATGTGGCCTCGCGTTCAAACCCCGGCGCGTGCGTGACAGCCATCTGTTCAATGGCACTCCACTTACCGGTGGCCCGTTGTGACCCCGGACGAACTCCAGCGGGAGAAACGGCCCCCGGCTGCCGATTACAATATCGACGGCAGCCATTTGGAACTGAGCGTCGTGGTAGGAAATTAAACGATTGTTTGTGATCTTGTGATGTTTTTTTTTCCCTGCTGCTACTGATATGGCCAATTTTGCCTTCATGCTTCCCTGACAAGCGCGTAATGGAGACGCTTTAAATCTCTAAATCTCTCCTGTCCAGATTTAACTGCGTCGCAGCGGCGAGATTTCTTATTTATTTATTTGTGGAATCCCTCTGACTCGTCTTTGTTATTTTTGTTAGTATCGATCCCAGCCGGTGACAGATTGCAATTGATATCGGCAGGCCGCGCGGGACGGCGGGGGTACGGGAGACGTTTCGGATTTCGCTAAAGACCCACGTAATTAGTCTGGGACGGCGTTTTGTTGCTGGCGGCGAAAGCGAACCTTGGCTCCGTCGCCTAAACGGGGAAGGGGGACGAGACTGAGGTCGGCGTTCACCCGCAAAGTGAGGTCTAGGGCGTGAGACTCATCATGCAAACATCTTACATTTTATCCGCACATTTAAATGTCTAAAGGGGAACCGGGCAGGTAGCAGCTCAGAGGCCTTGCCGTCAAAGACGGCGGGTTTGACTCCCTCCTCTTGGAGGCGCTTAGACCGGGTCACGGGGGTGAAAACTGCCCGACTAGACAAACGGATAAAGTCGCGGCGACTCTGCGCCGAACGAGAGGCGGCCGGTAAAGAACGAACGAACCGTGACGCATTTCCGTGTTCAACCCGCGCCGTTCGGCCCTCGCTGCCTGAAGACGTACCGCGTATCCCGCCTTGGCGACGAGATCAGCCCCTCCCCCACCCCCTTTTGAAGAGGCCGTCATTGTTCTTGACAACTGTTGCCTGGCGAGAGCGACGCCTTCTTGAAATGTTAATGTTTTCCTTTATTGTGTTTCCATTCCGCTGCATTAGTACAATAATTAATCCAAATGAACTCATAGTGCTCCACACTAAATGTTTTCCATATTCATTAATAGACAAGTCATTAGTAAATAATGAGCCGGATCTCCCGACGCGCTCCCCGTGTTGCTGGAACCGACTGGAGCCGGGTACACCCCGCTCGCGCAATTCCGCTCTCATTAAAGCCCCATTCTGCTTGGAGAGAGCGAGGCCTCCGCGGCGTCCTCCTTCTCCTTCTCCTTCTCCTTCTCCCTCTCCTTCTCCTTCTCCCTCTCCTTCTCCCTCTCCTTCTCCTTCTCCTTCTCCCTCTCCTTCTCCTTCTCCTTCTCCTTCTCCCTCTCCTTCTCCTTCTCCTTCTCCCTCTCCTTCTCCTTCTCCTTCTCCCTCTCCCTCTCCTTCTCCTTCTCCCTCTCCTTCTCCTTCTCCTTTTCCTTCTCCTTCTCCTTCTCCTTCTCCTTCTCCTTCTCCCTCTCCTTCTCCTTCTCCTTCTCCTTCTCCTTCTCCTTCTCCTTCTCCTTCTCCCTCTCCTTCTCCTTCTCCTTCTCAATAATTAATCCTTCATGCAAGTGTTTGGGAAAAAGCGCACTCACGCTTCTGTTTCTCACGGTACATTTGTCGTACACGCTCTGGTGCAAATGCGCGTTTCAGGATTCGGTCGGAGGCGGGAAGCCTTTAGGCGGGGATTCGGCTTGGAATTCTGGGCCGCCGGACACCCTTAGCGCGCGGTTTTGTTTTTTTTTTTTTAGGGGGGCACCCGCTCCAGGTGCGGGCCCCCTGGAGCCGGAACATCTCCTGACCGACCACGGCTCACGAGGGCGAGGCGGACGCTCTCGGCCTCCGTTAAGCGTACATTTACGTTTCCCCGTTTAGCAAACGCTTTCGACCGACGCGGCGCGTTTCAACACGGATGCCGACGTCTGCTTCCCAGCCCGTCGATGGTTGTGGCTCCTTCACCTTATCTTTTCTCGTCCCGCCGGCAGCGTCCGGCAGACACGTGGAAACGGACTCTGTCGGAAAAAGTGTCCCCTTATTGCGGCGTAAATAATGACGGCGACTCGGACGCCCCCCGACACACACACACACGCGCTCACGGCAGACGTGGCGGTGCGCTGGAAGCCCGCGGTGCGGATGTAGGTCAAGTCCTGTTAGGAAGAAGGACTCGGTGTGATTTATCGGAGAAAATAGCGATGACCTTTCCTTGGGAGATGTAAAAAAAATGAGAAACTCTCCTTCCATCCCTCACGCTACCAAAGCCTGACATTACATTACTGTTGCACCAGTTTTAACAAGGACACAGCTAGACCTCAAGAGCACCTTCGCAAATGCTGTATAATCTCCATAATAAAAAATATACCCTAGGCAATACACATTTAAATTCTCTTGTTTCTGTAGATTTTTTTTTTTTTGCAGGAGAGCGGATAAGGAGCTTAAGTGAATAAATTATCTTTAAGCCGTAACTTAAAATAACTAATTTATAGATAAAGGAATTCATTAGGATTGACCCTCGGTGGATAATATTTTTATTTCTTAAATCATATGTTTCATTTAAAACCCAGCACGGCAGACCGCTACCTGCGAGCGCACGTATATATTTGTCTTTTTATTCCTTTGCCAGGTCTGCCTGTAGGCCGGTTTTGGGTCGCGGCCGGGGGGCGTCGGGGTCCGGCTAACGGTCCGTCGTTCTGGGTCTGCGAAGGCGTTTGAGTTTACCTTGACGGAGACGCGAGGACCGCGCCGCAGACGTGGACGGTTACTTGCGCGGGTGTCCGCGTCGCTCGCGTGGACATCGATATGGGCCAAAGGTAATAAAGCGGCACAGAACCGCCGACTGGCGCCCGACACGGCGTGGGCAAAGTGAACGTGTAAATGAACGCGTTGTCGTTTTGCTGTTTTTTTTTTTTTATTACTTGCATTGTAATTCATCACTTTGCTCTCATCTTTCTCCCTTTAAGTTCGTTCTGTTCTAATAACATCACGAGCCCCTCGCTGGCGAGAAGCGAATTCGCCTTTAGTTTTGATCAGCTCCGAGTTGGAAGAAGGCAAACGTTCCACTGATGCCGCTTCCCAGAAGCGTTCTGTGTTTGCCTTGGAAACGCCGGCGGGTCAGGTCAGCTCGTTGGGCCCGAATTTTTGTTTAATTTAAATTCGCGTTATCTTGGAAGAAAAAAAAACAAATTTGCATTTTTTTCCACCGAGTAGCCAAACACGCAACCGGCGATGCCTCCGAATATAAATAATTTATAGTTCTCTCCGCATATGGTGCGCGGTAATTTCTGCTTTCGGGGGGAAAAAAAGGTAAATTTACAGGTGGCTGTTCTGAATGTCGCCGTCTACCGAACCGTGAGTTTCATAACCCGTGGGCATCGATCCGCCCGGCAGGCCTCTCTGTCCAAGGCCAGCGCGACTGTTTCACGTTATATATTCCTTTCACACGGTTATCCTTTTACCGGCGTGATTAAGGCTGCTGAGCAGTATGTCGCCTGGTATGATGCACTTTAGTTTGACTCCCTGGCTGGCGGCGTTGGGTTCCAAAGCTCATTTTGCGAATTATTCAAGGCCGGGGAGATCAGGTCAGACCCAGATCCCCTTGGGAGTGCGACTGTGACTAATACGTCCTGCTGGAATGCTAATGACGTTCCTGCCGAGGTTCTCGCCGGCCGACTTGCCCGTCGTACCGTGAGCCGCCAGCCCGGGTGCGTAACCTCACGCTCTTTTTGTGAGCTGCGGTTCAAAGTTGGAATAGAGTGTCGAGCCACTTCAGAACCGGACTAATTACCCGCCGGCCAAAGGTGACGGACCACCGGGGTCAAGCTGTCGATATCCGCCCGCTTTCAATGAAGCTGCTGACCGGAGCTTCTCACTCAGGTTGCTCTGCTCTGGCACACCAGCAAAGGCACATAAACCCACCGGTTTACTGGCTGCTCGAAAGAGGATAACATTAAAAAACAAAAAAAAAAAAAACCGAAGGATCGACCGGCAAATTCAGAGCTGCGTCGTCATGATTTTTGCGCACGAGGTTTTCTACAGGGTGCCCTGTTTCATTATTCAGAAGGCCGTCTGGTTTCACGAGTCTGACTGGCAGACCTCGAGCAGGAAGACCGACGGGGAGCTTTCGAGGTACAGAGCCGGGCCGCGTCCCCTCCCCGAGGGGGCCGGCCTGTGACGGACACGGCCCCGGTTCAGCTGAAATCCCTCCGGAAGGTGCCCAGAGCACATGATGGCTTGTCAGGCGGGTACCTGAAGTGATGGAGTGCAGACCTTCTGGCGTCAGAACAGATCAGGTCACCGTGAAGGAGACCTGTAGTACAACTCGGGAGCCTGGCCTGAATTCAGCTTGGCAGGATGCGGCTGAAGGACCGCAGCCTGCTGGTGAAGGTAGACGGCACCGCTGCGAAACATCTCTACCTCCTTCACGTTGCTGAAAAGGAAGAAAATAATAAAAACGACACCATTTACGCACCTTTTCGTCCAGATAGAAGATCCTTTTATCGCATCTCCTCGACCGGTAAAACCACAGATCGATTCTGGTGCAGCGGAAAAGCAGCCACGACACAGTCTGTTTTTTTTTTGCTTTTTTTTAACTTTTACCCGGTTTTTAACTGCGGATTTGGTGCCGAAGCACCACAGTCTGCTCTCCAGCCCCGTCCCGCTCACGTCGGCAGAGGATCGATAACCGCGACCGAACCACGTGACCAAGTTAGTGCGGCGCACAGATCTGTGGCGAGTGCAGAAGTGCGGGGGACGAGTAAGTGCCGGAATGTACCGGGATGTCTGAGGAAGCTGCGGAATATCTTCACGCGTGAAACTTTAATACCCGTGTAATGATTTTCAATAATCGTTTCTCACCTTAAGATACGCAGATTGCGGTTGTTTTTCGACTAAAAAAGGTCTCGGTGTAATTAGGTTCGGTTTAGTTAAACTTGCGTCCGTGTCTCCGCTTAAAGGAGGTCGGTTCTCGCGTCTTTCCCGGGGAGGTGCGGCTCGGCTCGCCCGTAGGAGCGACTCCTTCCGGCCCTTGGCTTCCTCGCTTTGCGGTGCCCCCACCCCCTGGCGGACGACCCGCTCTCGCACCCCCGACTGCTCCGGGCAGACCCCCCCGAAAGCCCCGACTGCCCTCAGTCGACCGCCCAGGCCCCCTCCTGCGCCGTCTCCTTCACCTCTCACACTAGTTTACACTAGCGGGGGTGGCGGGGTGGGGCTGAGGGGGTCCCGCAGAACTGATATCTCTCCACAAAGTGGAGAAAAGGGCTTTGTTGAGCCCCGCTTGTCAAACGCGGGCATGAGCAGCATCCATATCTGGAGGGAGCTGCTCAGCAACTTGAATGATGTGCATTTAACACCTGCAAGTGACAACTGCGTAGGACAAATAAAGGGAGTCATTAATGAAAAGCGCGCAGCGACAAACACCTCGAGGACAAGCCGAAAGAAATGCCAGCTGGGTAATTTCCTCGACTTGCCGAGGACCTCGGAAGCACCGGTGGGACCGAGCAGAGCTGAGTACAGCTGCAGCGGACGTACTGCGCACGTGCGAGGGAACGCTCGCAGGCTCTGGCTTCCATTACCGTCCACCGTTCCAGCGTGTCTCAACCGGCCCCGATTCGGAGGCATGTGGCGCGTAGGCGGATGTTTTGCGCCATGCAGATGCTCGCGTTTTGTCACGGATTTTAGCCGTTTGCCCGGTGCGGACAAGTCAAACACGAATCAAAGTGGCAGGTGTCCAAAGTTAAGTGTTTCCAAGCCACTGTTTGCAGGGCTCTACACCGTCTGGCGTTTGAAAACTTAAAAAAAAAAAACCGTATTCTCAATGAGATAAAAGGATGTTTGCACACATGCCGGAAAACGCGAAACCCGACTTTTGTAGGACGTTTTGCGATGCTCTTTTAAAGGCCATTTACAACGTGAGGTTTGCGCTTCAAGCCGCTCGCAGTGATTTTTACTCTGCTCAAGGGTACACCGAGCAGGGGCCGGGAACTGAGCCTTGGAGGACGAGACCCCTAACCGCTGCGCCACCCGGTGTCCCTCGCGGCAAAATTCCGACGCCGGCAGCGCAGACTGTTTTGGCCACGGCGTTCCGTCGTGAGGGAGCCTGGGAAAACGGTGAACGGGGAGCGGCCGAGGGCCGTCCGGATGTCGGAGCGATTCGACGCGAAACGTCTCGGACGCCGCCGTTCAAAGCGGAGACGCGGAATCGCTGAGGCTGACCCCACACGCAGCCCACCCCCCCCCACACTGCTCGCACTTTAATTTCCCCCCACAGTAAGTAAATAAAATGCACGTTGGCACAAAGGCCTCTTCGTGCCGCCTTTTTTCTCCGCGTCAGATTAGGGGAGTAAACAGTGACAAGTCTGCTGCTGATCCCAGCCGTGCCCAGGGGTTGTGCTGTAATGAGACAGGCAGCAGCTCCGCTTTACGAGTAGCCCGGGGCCAAGTGCGCCATGAATCAGGCAACAAAGACGCCCTTATTACATTCGTATTCCTGCTGATTAAAAGTGACTGCGCTGCAGAGAACGCGGTGGCGCCGAGGAGCACGGGGGGCCTCGGCGTCGCCAGACGAAGCTCGGCGCGCAATTAGAGCGACGGGGGCCGCGGCGTCTCGCCCGCCCGCTGTCTCCCTGACACGGGTCGGTCCGCTGTCACTCGCGCTCGGGGGGGACACGCCGCGCGTTCCCGCTGTCTCGCCCGCCCCCCCCTTTTGTGTCCTTGTCACAAACACACACTGTAACGCACGGGCCCCCCGGCGTGCTGTCACGCAACCCCTTGCCGACACGCACGCCCCGTATGCCCCCATCTGCAGGCGGGAACGCCTCTTTTTCTCACGTGGCCGGCGTTTGAGACGAAACCAACGCGCTGCTTTTGGGTAAGCGTCTGCGAACTGTGCGGTTTGCGCTTCCGCGGGGGTCCGAGAAAGCAGCGCTGCGGACGAGGTCACCCGAGTGGCAGATGTTGATGCAGATGAGCAGGGTGACCTTGGACAGCCACCGTCCTTTGAGAACCCGACACCATTATAGACCAGCATTATCTCCGGCTGCCTAAGCCACGTCGACCGGGGGCCCTCGTATCGATGCGGCGCGTATTTACGTAAGACCGGGCCTCCCGGGACCGGGTGGGGACATGCCGCAGGATAAAAGGGACTTAGACATTTGAGCGAACGAGCGCTGGAATTAAGTTAAGCCACCGCAGGCCAGGGACATGAACGGAAGTCGAGTCAATAGCAAATCGATAGCTGGAGATGCGTGGCTCACCCGAGAGCGGAGCGTTCGCGTTTATACGGCCGCCGCGACGGCGCTTTTCCTTCTGCCATCCGTCACCGTCAACTGCGTTTGAGAATAAATAATTGCCGCCCGCCTTTCGTTTGCTCCATCGCGAGGGGCCGTCGTAACGGCTCGCACTGTAATGAAAACACCGTGTGTGTGTGTGTGTGTGTCGCTCGGAGAAGGACGACAGTGCGGGACACGTCCGTTTCCGAGTCGCGTCCTCACGTCGCCGTCCGACATTTGCGAGCGCGTTTGGATTCGAACGGCTTTTTGCTACACGGGTAAACGGAGCAGCGTGAAACGCCGAGCGGGACGGACGCTGCCTTTCACAGGGAGGGGGGAGGGGGGGTCCTACATTTCCCCGCAGGTGTTTATCATCTCCGGGACGGAGCGGCAGCCCTGGGAGACGGGCGGGATGCCGTACGCTTGCCAGGGCGCATCTGGCCGGCAGCATCTCCGCCTCCAGTTGCGGTTTTACAGGCATCTTGCGTTTTTTTCCTCTCTTTTTTGGACGATGACCCACGTGTGAAGAGTCGAACACTGACGTCGTTGCAGTGAGATGGCGCCTGCTGTGCTCGACCCCTGTTCTGCTGAAAGAACCTCCCGGAAACGCAAAGGGAACGGGGGAGTCGACAGACTTGGACGTTGCGGACGCCGTGGCTGTGAGATGCGGGGGCGCGGAGGGGCGCGGAGGGGCGCGGAGGGGCGCGGAGGGGGAGGGGGATTCGGAGATCGACCGGAGTGACCCGCACCAGAGCTAAATTGAGAATTGATGAACAACAGTCGTTTCCAGGAAATGAAGCCCAGGTTCTCTAATGGTCCATAATAAAGGCCACCGGGGAGATAAGGCATCGCCGCGGCTCCGGCCTGGTGGAGACGTGCTGAGGCGGGTGCGCGTGAGAGAGGGAGAACATTTAAAGAAGTATATTTTATCGCGGTTGCTCTATGGGGAAGGGGAGGAGTGAGAAAATTCTCACTTTTGTATCGTTTCGGGCTGGAAAATATTTTCGAATCCGCTGGGTTGTGGGCAGAACTTAAGAAAATGTAAATGAACCTCGATATTGTCTTGAAGTTGGTCGAGTCGCAGGCGTTTAAGCACCTCGTGCAGCAACACTGACCCCACGCTACTATATTTATGTACCCAAAGGGGTGTAACTGCGGCTTCGGGGATTCGGCTCTCCTCCCACCTGCAGGGGTCCCACACAGAACCCGTCGTGTTGACAACCGCGTGCTGTTAACTCCACACCAAGCTTCTTCGGACGAACGCTGGTTTTCAGTTCGATGATGCAACAGCAATAGCAATAATAATAATAATGATAATAGTAATAAACAGCTACATCTGCGACTAAGTATTAGTAGTGTTTCTGTTGTCGTTGTTTTTGCTCAAGCAGATTGTTCCCATGGTTGATTTGAGCGTCTCGCTTTTCCTCCTGGGACGGTAGTTGTGGTTTATTGTTAGCCGCTATTTGCGAGCTCCCTGCTGATGCCTTTCTAACACGGAAAAGAACAACTTATTGTGTCGCTTTAAGCTCACGTCTGTTTTATATTTACACACCCACACGTCCCAGGTGGGGCGGAATAGGCGTAAAACATCTGGGATGGTTTTTAACTCGCCGCTCACGATCATTGCCCCCCCCCCACCGCATTCGCGGCCAGAGGTGGTCAGAACCCGGGGGGGGGGGGCAAACCAGCCGGCCCCCGTACGTTTGTCACCCTTTGACTTTGAAATGTCGTGCGAAATCTTTTCTACCTTTACGCGTCATGTTCCCGTCTTTGCACGCAGGAGGCGCCGCGCCTCCCAGCATGCACCTGTGCGTATACCGACTACGCAGTCTGTACGTGTGATGGAAAAATCCAGCGCCGGTCAGACTGGCAGCTGTGATTTTTTTCTTTCTTTCAAAGTGTTATTGATCAATCGATTTTTTTTTTAAGAAATTGCATCAAATTCTCAAACTTTTACAAGTCTTCAAAGCGCCACCGTCGCGTCTTTCAGCGGACTGACGCTTTGTCACCGACCCTGGTTTCTCACTGTTCCGAGAGCGGAACGTGTCGCACGTGTCGCATTCGACACCCCCCTCCGTCACGCTGTTCCCCGTTCTTTTTTTCCGCTGTCAGCTGGCAGCTACGAAAAGGACGTCTTCTTTTCTCACTGCGCTTCCCTGCGCAACAGCGTCCCGCATTCCATAGGGATGTCTGAAGACCCCACGCGTTCACCTGAGAGAAGGAACTTACTGTGTCGACCAGCTGCTTCGGGTGCTTCGGTGCTGAGCTCTCCAAAAACGCATGAACAAAACCCGGACAGAGAGCGCTTTAGACTAAAGCAGAGAAGTCAAATGCAAAGCATGGACTGATAATATGTAGCTTCAGAGCAAGGCTGGGTGAGAAGATGCTTTTATCTGTGAGATTTAAAGAACAGTGAGTCACATGGAAGAAAATGCACTGACATATAATGGAAAGTTTCAAAACGTCTGGTCTGGTCTGGAGGACCTTCCGGATGCCGCTTGCCTTTATCACACCTGGAGGTACGTTGCTGCAGTCCGTATTTTTCCCTGTAAACTCTAACACGCTTCTCTTTTCTCTTCTTTCTTTCTGCCGATTTCAGATACGACTGTGTCTTCAGGACGTGGTGAGTACAAACGCATCGTACGTGTTGGATGAATGTGACGTGCGTGTGACACGCCGCGTTCGGCAGGCTGAAGGTGTCTTCAAAGACGCGGATGTGAAACGGAACTGCGGTTGTTGAGGTTTTCTTGCGGGTGGCGACGCGCCGACCGCGGTAAACGCCGTAGGTGGAGCGTGTGCCGCGTTCACCGGCAGAACCTCAGCACGCGTCCTCCTCCTCGGATCTGAGGGCCACCTGGATGCACTTGAGATGCCGGTCCAGTTGTGTTCCTTCCTTCTTAGTTAAGTGCGGTTATATGTGACTTACTGGGATTGATCGTGTTTCCAGTTTCCGTTCCACACTCAGACCGCAGGAAGGCTTTGAAGGAAGCCAAGCTGAGCAGAGGCCTTTTGAAGATCCGTCCACTGCCGGAACTGAGCAGAATCTGCTGTTCCGCGCAGGCGGCGTCCTTGCAGATGAAGACGTATCGCAGTGGCACCAGACAATGAGGTTTAGGTGTTGAAGTACATTTGTGATCTTTGCTCAAATGCTGCCGGCGTTCACACCGAGGCTATGCTCACACACGCTCACGCGCGCGTCCGGCGGGGAGGACCTACCCTGGCGAATGGAGTTCGTTGCGGTGGGCCGGGCCATGGGAGAGGGGGGCTTGTGCTTCTCCAAAGAGAGAGGGGTTTGGAAACCGTCTCAGCAGAAACATTTCTCCGCTTCTACCACCGACAGCCGTGGAATGCCGGCCACCCGGGGGCTCGGTCCTGCGGAGACGGAGAAGATGAGGAAAGGACCTCCCGGCTTTTCCAGGGAGCGACTAACTTTGGCAACCTCAGCGTCGAGGTGCCCGCCGTCCTCAAGGGGGGGCTAAAATATGAAGCCCCCCGGCTGTTTTTGCACCTTTGAGGCAAACGCACATCCGGTGAGCAGAGCCCATACGTCCGACCTCCTGGTCCGTCGGTGGCCCCCGGGTGTAGATGGAGGACAGGAGTCGCGGCTCCACGGCGATGGAGCATCGCGGATGAAAAAAGCCCCCCGGTGGCCGCGTGTTTCTAACACCCCGAGTCGCCGAAACTCGCCGTGACCCGTGGCACGCAAGTGGAGCGCCCCCCGAGAAGCAAATTTTTTTAAAAAAACTGGGCGTTGCAGTGTGTAAATGTGTAAGGCGTGGGGGGTGGGAAATGTACCCGCTGTTTACCCGTGTAAACAGATGTAACACCCGAGCCAGTGTGAGCCTCATACATATTCTCCTCATTTTTCTGCTGGGAAACCCAGCCTTTGGTTTCACTGTCTCTATAGTCGCCCGCCCCCCCCAACCCC
>UFQX01000927.1:153432-199664 GCA_900497675.1 Arapaima gigas
CCCCCCCCCCCCCCCCAGGTTCTCAATATAAGGCCTCGAAGTACAAGCAAAGAGACGGGTTTCGGGAGTCGGGTTAATGTTTTAGGTGGCGACCTGGGGGGACTTGGCACCCGTCTCGCTGGGACTGATCCCTTCAGTGGGGAACATGAGGTTGTTGGCATTTCTCTGCCTTAACGACTCACCGGGAAGGGAAAAAAAAGCCGCCGTCGAAATGTCACGCCTGATACCGTGTTATTGAAGCGAAGATGTCTGACTTTCCTCCAGAAAAGGAAACCGGAGAGGAGCTTGACGGCCGCAGCCGGGGTGAAGCTCGCGGCATTTAGTCCCTCCTGGATGCACAACATCTCCCCTTTCAAATAAACATATTGTTTTCTTAAATTTATTCTCAAATTACGCCGTGACGCTCTGTTGCTGTTTGTTTTGTGTTTTTTCTTCCACGCCGCTCCCTCTTGACTGACGGCTCGGCCAGATCTCTGTGTAGTTCATTACTTTGATTCGCCGTGTCTCGGACAGGAGCTGCTTTGAGGAGACAGTGTGCGGGGAATTCGGAACGTCGGGGCGCCGGTCTAAGACTCCGCCGTCCGCCCTCGGAGTATCTCGGGCCGCGGGATCATCGCGCTAATGGACAGTGATGCTGGTGAAACCACTGCAAACCTGTAGGCTCCTTGTGAGCGTGTGTGTGTGTGTGTGTGCGAGAAATTTGACAGGGTGCTTCAGCCTTGGGTTTCTCCCAGGCTTCGCTCCCAGGGAAGCCGGGCTGTTCATTAAACCTGTCGTCTGCTTTCGCGGTAAAAACTCGACGCGCCTTTTCGCGGCCCTGATGGAGGCGAACCGAACTTATCTCCTAAACATCCAAACGCACCTAAAGCGTCGCTACCTTGAAGCGTTAAGCAGCTCTAAACCGCGGCTCCCGAGTTTGACGCTCCCCTCCTCTGAGATTAAACAAGTCTTCCATCTGGGATTACCTTTATCTGTAATTATATTATTCAACAAAGAGGTTCGCGAGGCGCGTTTTTTCCCCGGTTTATTAAAAAAAGAAATTCGCGGGTGTCTCTCTCGGCAGAGTTTCCCCTGTGCGGTTTAATTATCCGCTCGCCGAGTCTTCGTGCAGCTCCCTTTATCGCTCCTTCTTCACAGCCGCCTCGGAAAAGCGCGCTCGCTCGGACACCAGCGCGCGCCGTGTGAAAGAGAGACAGCGGCCTGGATGAGGAGGTGTGTGTATACAGTTTTGCTGAGGAAAGCAGTGCGTGTGTGTGTGTGTGTGTGTGTGTGTGCGCTCGTCGGCGTGCGGCTAGTTTGAAAACCTGACACCGTATCAGAGCCGGGCTGTCAAAGGCTCAGGGCGAAATTCAGCTCTGTGTTTGAAGCCGTGTCTGTTTGACATCAGGTTCCTCAGTTCCTGACAACGTTATTTGCATTCTTATGCAAAGCTTGGGAAATTGGAACACATTTGTAGCGGCAGCCGTGTTAACCTTTCTTCTCCTCCGCGCTGCCACTCAAGCTGTCATCTGCTCGTGTGTCTCGGAGTCGGAGGAAGGCCTTCCGGAGCACTTTCGTCCAGGCCTCCTGTAAAGGAGACGAAAAAGGCACTCGCAGCGAGCGAACCAGGAGTACCGCGGTGAAGCGGCGGGCCGCTGGTTTCGTTCTGTTCGGCGCGGGCCTGGCGCCGGGAGGGGTACCTACCGCCTTCACCTCCTCCGGGATCTCCTCGGTCACGTCCCGCGTCTTCACGCTAAAGCCAACCCCCCCGTCCCCCGGTAACGTTTCTCCAGGATGACCTGAAATCTACAACGGAGGAAAATATTTATCTGCTCCACAAACCTAATGTGCAATAAAACCACCTGCTATTTCCCCATCTGCTGTTGAGGATGGGAAAACTGGGTCTGTTTTCAAAGGAGAACGAAGGCCTGGAAAAGAGAATAGAAAAATCTGCGTATCCGTCGTGACAGTCGGTTTGACGTTTCCTTACCGCGTCTGTCGTTTAAAACATCTATTATTAATGTTCCTTATATCCCGTGCAGGCGAATAAAAAAGGAAAGTGACGTTCTCCCTGCGCCAGTCACCGCCACCCGCTTTTTCCGCACACCCGAAATCAAAAACCAAAGTGTCCTCAATAAATAAAATCGCTCGGCGGACAAGTGTTGGTTTGTTTTCAGACGGTGGCTCTTTAGCAACTTCCACAAAAAAAGGAGGTTATTAACAGCCTTATTCACCCCAAACAGCCTCTGTCAGAATGACGGCTCGGTGGGACCGGGGTGAAGTGGCCACCGCGGTGCCCTTTCCCCCCGTTTTTCCCGTCTCCCACGGACCACATCTGACGTATGGCTCCGGGCCCGGAGAACGCAGCTCCGCCTGGATCGTGATCAAAGCGCTTCGGCTCGGGCCCGGCGGAGTGGGGAAAATCCTCCTTCCCGCCGCCGCCGCCGCCTTCGCCTGCCTTTCTGGAGCGGCGACCCTCGTGAGCTGCCGCGTCTCCAGGACGGAGCTAATTTCTCGGTGGGCCGCTGGAGGACTCATCTGATCTTTTTTCCAATCGCGGCGCTGTGTCGCGGCGCCTGCCGTCCCGAGTATTTCAGCAGCGGGTAAAAATAGTGAAGAGGGAGAGACGACCGCCACGCAAATCGCAATAAATAGATAAATCTAGTACAGCTGTTATTTCTGTGTGTGTGTGTGTGTGTGTGTGTTTGGTTGGTTATTTGTTTGTTTCTTTGTTTGTTTGTTTGTTTATTCAGGACAAGACATTCAAGCCACAAAACTCAAACCAAACTGGCTTTTACAGAATTTTACTACAACCAGCAACACTAACCACTAACAGGAGGTACAAACTGTGTGTGTGTGTGTGTGTGTGTGTGTGTTTTCTGAGGACTAACAAAACTCGAACCAAACTTCCACAATTTTGCCACAACCAGCAGCACTGACCGCTGGCGGTGTGTCGAAAGGTGTCTGATGTTTGTCCTGTGGTTGTTTATTCTCGTCTGCAGGTCATTTCGGGTCACGGTGACGCACCGGTTTCTTAACTCGGACAACAAGCCCGCTATCGTCAACTTTAGCTGCTCCTTCGCCCTCCTGCATTTGTCTCCCATGGCAAATGCACTTTGCACTTATAAGTTCTTCCTTATAACAGTCCTGCAGTTATTCAAACAATTTGCCGACTGACAAGCGGCGTTTCTGCGGAGACACTCAGACCCATTGAGATTTACTTTTGCCTTCGCCCTTTTTTTTTTTTTTTTTGCAGGTCACTTTCCAGGTCAGAGTGATTCAATAAAGACCTTCATTATGTGGCACAGCGAGAGTCAGTCCGGCTTTGAATGGACTTGAGTTGGGCTTTCTGATGCATTAACCGTCCTGTGGGCTGCCTGGCGGGGTTCTTCCCGTCTTGGGGAAAAAACGGTGCGGCGCCGTCGTCGCTGCAGTATTAATACTGTGTTTGTCATCTTCGCAACTCCAGACACGTGACCGTTGCCTTCCCGTCGGCTTCTGTGCGCCGTAGAAGGCCTGCGTGCAGAGTAAAGCACCAGGTGACCTCTGACCTCTGTGCGTTAACCCGCCCGGTCCGGAGCGAGACGTTTGATGCGGAAGGTTGCGTGGAGAGGTAGGGAAATAGGGGGGTTTGTTTGCAGGTGGGCAGGAGGAGGATGCTGGGGGATGCTGGGGATTGAGCAGCCGCAAAGAGTTAAGTCCCGGAGACGCGGAGGCGAGATTAATGAGCGTATTGTTTTGAGTGTATGAGCTGCCATTCGGCGGCGAGGCCGCTCTGCCAGGATTGGCTGCTGATAACTGCTGACAGAAGCGAAAGCGAAATGTCACACTTCAGACAGAGCCGGCGGAGCCAGGGGCCTGGAGCCGCCCGAGGAGACTGACAGCCGAATTCCTCATTTGGCTCCATCGGCGCGGCGCCGAGACGAGGAGCACAAGGGACGAGCGCCCCGGGAACAACGGTCTGGTTAAGGGCCACAGGGGACGGCGCGACCGTACGTCTCATTACCGGGACGTCTTGGGCGCGAAAGGGGGAGGCGGGCAGAGGCGGAGCTTGTGTGGCCGGCGATAGGGGAGCCGAGGGGAGGCGTCGCACGCTGGGCTGTAATGACTGCAACTTGCTTTGCGGAAAGTCTTTCCCATCTCTCACCGGCAGCTACTCTCTGCAGTGTCCGTCCGGTGCAGATAAGAGCCTCGGTGAGGGAGGCTGGCTGGATGCTGGGTTGCAGGAGTGGTGCTTGGAAACGAGACAGCATTTGAAGAAGCGGACGGTCCGTCCATCATTCCTAAGTGCTTTGAGTCTGGTCAGGGTCACGGTGGTTTGGAGCCTATCCCAGAGTCACTGGGTGCCAGGCTTTAAAACCACAGCCTGGATTGGACACTGGTCCACCACAGGGTGGCCAGACACACGGTTACCTGAAAAACATCTGTTTGGGAAGAAACCCTCACAGACATGGAAAGAACAGACTTAGGTGGATTCGAACACCCAAACAGCCCAGACACTGTGAGGTAGCAGCACTACTTGCTGCACCATCAGGCCTCCCTAAATCGCAGCTAGTGTGTAGAGTTGGTACGTTGACTAAAGTGTAGCAACTCCTCAGTATCCAAACTCTCTATTTCCAAATTTTTGCTATCATGACTCTTGAAAATTAATTCCTATATATGCCGGTATCCAAATGGAAACTTTTGCTGTCACAAATTTTTATCCGAAGCGTCTCTGTAATGAAAAACCAAAACACGAATAAAAATCTAAATAAATATTTAAAAATCTACAAATAAATACTGTAGAGCACGGCGCAGTGTGCTGTAGTAAATAATACTTTATGTATTTTAATAATCTCTGTTGTGTTCTATTAGGAATTTACTGGAAGCCAGATGACACTGCACGGGTGTTATCAGCTGTTTCTGCCTGTTCCGCTGTGTCCGAATACATTTCCAACGCATCTCCACATTTCCTGCGCATTTCATTTATTAAAATAAACCTATTTATTAAAATGAGGGTTGTTCTGTGAAACAGAGGCGGGCCGTGACACACGACTTCATTCCCTTTATTCAACGTACAAACCTGCACGTTCGCGACCACGTGAAGTCTTTTCTGACAAGGCAGCTGGTGTTTACTGTTTTACCACTTCGTGGGTTGGTAGGTATGTAGGTGTTTTGCGATGGGCTGGGAGCTCATTATTTATTTATTCTCCCCCGTTGAAAATAAGGGGAAACAGACACTCGGTATCCGGAAAGCCAGTATCTGCCGCGTTCTGAAGGATGAATTAGATCCAGATACAGAGCAATTACTGTACAGTGAGAGGTTGTGTCGGTAAAATCAGGTTTGAGATTTATGGATTTTGATTCTGAAACTTAAGCACAAAGGCATCTTGATCAAGTGAGGGTCTGGACCACCGGGCTGTACTTTGGACTACACAGCGAGGTCTCAGCTGGAGGTTGGAGAGGTTTGAAATGAAGGAGCCCGTTGGAGTCGCTCCAAACTGCTATCCTCGTGAAAGGCTATAGAAGGAGCTTTCAACGTCCTTCTGATGCCGGTGCTTATTTCTTTCTCTTTTCATTGTTAGTGTCGTCCTTCATGACGAGATGCACTGAAATCAAAACTCTTGATCTTCATCTGAGCTTTCTTCCTCTTAAAATTATTGCATTTTTGTTGGACTGAATTAGAGATCAAGGGCGTTATTAAGGGAGGTAAGAAGAAAGGGCCGAGGTGTACGTACTCTTAAGTAACTAAATTGATTCACGAGGTTTTTTTTTAAAGAAAAAACACGTAAGCGGTAGAAGGACTGGGCAAAAACCCACGTCGGACGAATAGGATCGTTGTGTCCATTCAGCCGTGCTGCTGTATACAGAGCAGTAATGAGACGCACTTTAGTCTTAAGTAAAAGGAGAGACAGGCCACATCTTTCATGTGTTCTCCTCCCTTTTATGTCAGGTTCTGAAGAGCTTCCGCGTATATGGTTTCGTGCTTTTTTTGGTTTGCAGTGAGCTCCGTTCCATTCAGTTCTGAGCAGCTTTCGCCTCTTTTGGGGTGGAGGGAGTAAAAAAACGGTAAATAAAGATTTCAAATGGAGGCACGATGGGTAAAGCAGTGCCTGTGGAGGTGGGCTTCGGCGACTCGGGCCTCCCAGTGGGCGGCCCGGTTCGTATGGGCAGCTCCAGTCTTCTCTTCTCCTTTTTTTTCTTCCGTGTTTTATTACCCCGAAAGGCCGGCACAATAGATTCTCATAATCTATAGCGTTAAAATTTTCATGCTCATTATTAGTTAATGCTTCTTCAAACATGCATTGTTTCCACACTCTTGAAGTTGCCTGTGCAGAAGAGTAATTGCAGTTGAACGTGAGAAAAGAGGTGCGCTGAATGCACACAGTTGGATTTTTATTAAATCCCCTGGTTTTATCTGCATGGTCAGACCTTTGGAAAAACAACATCCGTGTTTCCTGTGGAACCAGAGGCAGTTCCTGCTGACATCACTGTTGACATCGATGGCAGGACGTGAGTAGAAAATCTGTGGAAACACTGAGATACGTCGTGATGTGGACGACAGTCGGCTGCTAAGACCTTCTCATTACTCGTCTTGTCCTCAGAGGTGATGGAGGTCATTGTTGTCGATGGAGTCCCTGTTGTCGATGAAGGTCATTGTTGTCGATGGAGTCCCTGTTGTCGATGGAGTCCCTGTTGTCGATGAAGGTCATTGTTGTTGATGGAGGTCATTGTTGTCGATGGAGTCCCTGTTGTCGATGGAGGTCATTGTTGTCGATGGAGGTCATTGTTGTCGATGGAGTTGCTGTTGTCGATGGAGTCCTTGTTGTCGATGGAGTCCCTGTTGTCGATGGAGGTCATTGTTGTCGATGGAGTTGCTGTTGCCGATGGAGTTCATTGTTGTCGATGGAGTCCCTGTTGTCGATGGAGGTCATTGTTGTCGATGGAGTCCCTGTTGTTAATCGAGGTCATTGTTGTCGATGAAGGTCATTGTTGTTGATGGAGGTCATTGTTGTCGATGGAGTCACTGTTGTTAATCGAGGTCATTGTTGTCGATGGAGGTCATTGTTGTCGATGGAGTCACTGTTGTTAATCGAGGTCATTGTTGTCGATGGAGGTCATTGTTGTCGATGGAGTCACTGTTGTTAATCGAGGTCATTGTTGTTGATGGAGGTCATTGTTGTCGATGGAGGTCATTGTTGTCGATGGAGGTCATTGTTGTCGATGGAGGTCATTGTTGTTGATGGAGGTCATTGTTGTCGATGGAGGTCATTGTTGTCGATGGAGTCACTGTTGTTGATTGAGGTCATTGTTGTTGATGCAGTCCCTGTTGTCGATGGAGGTCATTGCTGTCGATGGAGTCACTGTTGTTAATCGAGGTCATTGTTGTCGATGGAGGTCATTGTTGTCGATGGAGTCGCTGTTGCTCGAGACGTCGAGCTGAGCACGAGCTCAGATGGAGGATAAGAAATGGCAACAAAGAGTTTAGGTTCAAGCTCAGGTGTGGGGTCTTGGTGGGGGATGTGTTATGGCTGAGGGGTTAGAGTCTGTGGAATTTGATGGGATCCTGTTACCAGACCATCAGCTTCAGCAAGTGTGCACTTTTGTTTCAAAACTCCTCAATAAATGTGTAAATAAAATCTAGTCTGAAGGTAAGAACTTAAGCACATTAAAGGAGCAGACAGCTGAGCAGACCAGCAGTGACATCCTGAATGGCTATTATTATTATTCTTATTATTATTATTATGACGATGGTCTCTGCAGTGCTGTTTCCAGGTTCCTTGCCCTCTATATGAACGTGGCAGCTGCGTGTGGTCGTCTTGCCGTGAGTTTCTCCAGTTGCCTGTGCGGCCTTTTCCGGCCGGTCCCCCGTATGCGTTTCTGCGGGGGTCCGCAGAGCCGCCGTCGCCCCGCTTCTGTTCCCAGCGTCGGCCCGACGTGTCTGCAGTCGGTGCTGCATTTCCTCACGTCAGCATTTATCTGCCTCCTGCAGACACAGGGGCCAGACACACATTTAAAATGGCCCGTCAGCATGCGAGGGTCAGTTAACACCGACTACAGTATTTCACTGCAGTACACAGGCGGCCCCCGAGGTTCCCGGACACAGTCCACACTGTCCTCATACTCTTACTCTTATTACTGTTATTATTATTGTTCTTCTTGTTGCCAATTTTCTTCTTCTTCTTGCTGTTCTTTTTTCTTCTGCTTCTTCTTCTTCTTCTTCCTCTTATTATTATTAATATTAATATCATTATTGTTCTTGTTGCTATTTTTTCTTCTTCTTCTTCTTCTTCTTCTTCGTCTTCTTCCTCCTCCTCCTCCTGCTCTTCTTCTTCTTCTTGTTATTATTATTAGTAGTATCGTTGTTATTGTTAGTGTTATGGTTATGAGTCAGCAGAAGTAGTCTTTGGGATGTGAAATAAGCCTCCCGGTGCAGTTAAACCATCACGACGTTCATTTGCACGGACGTCAGTTTATCCAGCTGAAGTCATTACACTGGTGAGCGGAACAGAATGCAGATGAATTTGCCCCCTTAGCGCCGGGCTGTTACTGTATGAATCTGTGCCTGTGATTTCCACCAGTCGGGTTCTTCGCGACCGCCTCTCAGACATCGTGTAAACGGAGGATTAGGCTTTTAATGAGAAGGCTGTGTGGAACGGGGGCCGATAGCCGGCGCGCCGATCTCCTGCGGAAGATGCCGTCTTCCGGAACGGATAAGGCTCTTAGGGGAACTTTCCCTGCTCCTGTGCCAGGCCTCACGTGGAGACAGAGGTGGTGGACAAAGGGTACGGAGGGCTACCTCCCCCGAAGCAGCTTTACTTCCATCTTTGGCCACCGTGAAACCAGTCGCAGCCCCCTGGTGGATCAAACGGGTATTTCTCCCAAAGGGGAGGTTGCTCAGTCGCACTCGGGACGGCGGTCCAGGTCTGTCGAGCTGTCTTCTGCCCTCCGGGGCTCACGTTGCGTCGGCGGCTAAGATGCGAAACGGGTTTTCTCGACCTCCGTAAGGTTTCCTTGACCACGAGACCGGCTCACCCACGTTGGGACGCTCCTGGGTTAGCTGTGCCCAGCCCGAGGTGGCGTCGCAGTCTTTCCGGATCGGTGGCGCAGCCTCTTTCTCTGCACTGACAACCTGATGCTTAGGAACATCCATCACATTTTAGTGAAATGTCACTTGCACTGTGTTTTTTCTTCTCTCTCTCTGACTTGCAATACTCTGATAAAAAGGCAGAGCAGACCAGGCTGTCAGGCTGTTCCATCTCCAGCCACGTCTTTCAGGTCCACCACAGTCGCGTCTTTCACACAGAGGAGGAGCTGTTATCTGTGAGGGACGTCGGCCTGCTCGGCACGCGGGGGGCCACGGACGGAGACGGACAAAATTTGAACCGGCACTGTCCTCCTATCCTTCCAATTCTCACACGGCAGCGTGACAGAAATTCAATTTTCTTCCTTAGAAAAATACGAGGTGGCAGAAGAAGAAGATGAAACAACGCGGCGAGTCGCAGGACCGGCGTGCGAACCAGGCGACAATACGGCCGCACCCCCCGGCCCGGGCGGCACGACGCCGAAGGGGTCTCCGCACAAACGCCGAAGTCAGCGTACGAGGTTCTGTCAGTTTCCCAGAAAACTCCCCTTAAAAGTTTCCCGTTTACTCTTTCCTCTGGGCGCTCTGGTTTCCTACCACAGTCGCTCAAGCCGATTTGCGACTGAATTTCACTTGTCTGCGTGACCGAATGACGGTTGCCTTCTCGTGGCCATCACGTGGGGGACACACACTAACTCGCCCCCCGTATGTCATAAAAACGATGGCAAAAATAGTCTTAATCCTCGGAACAGCCTTCACTGTACGTCGCGGTTCTGAAGAGACAAACCGTTTTCTTCTCCCGCTTCAGACAAGCTCTGGTTTGGAATCAGAATCAATGATTAATGACTAAAACTCTCCTGGCCAAAAAAAAAAAAGTTTGAATCGATGTCAATACGCCGGCGTGAAACGTCTGTTGAAGGGCCAAAATTGAAACATCTATATTCCGTTCGTCTGGCAGTGATGGGACCCGGTGTTGTTTCGTCGATTTGTTTTTCTTTTTAATTGCGATTGTGTAAGTTTGACAGAATTAAAAGGAAAAATAAGGGCAGCGCACGCCTCGGGCACCGACAGAAAAACCGCGCGGCGGCACTTGCGAGTTAATCCGTAAGAAGAGTTCTGCATTTGAAGGAGAGAAGAACCCCGGGTGCCCTGACACGGTGTAATCTTGCCAGTTTGGGATTTGTCATCCCATCGCGTGCGCTTCCCGCTCGCCGCGCCGCGCCGCGCCTGAGCCGCTTATCTGACCGGCGTCTGCGGCCGATCAATCTGCGAATGCGGCGGGGGGCTGCGACCCCTCCGGAGTCTCCCCGGCCTCTCCTCCCTGGCTCTTCGTGACCCAAATGGAGAAAATGGAAATCGAGGCGTCCTGGTAGACAGCCGCTCGGTACGGGATGAACTTCGGGGCTGTGAACCGCAGACCCACCGGGACAGAAAACTGGCGTTTGTTTGCGATTGTATACGTGGCCTTTAGACAGAGGGGACGTAGGAAGCGGTGCTGTGTGTGACACTGGGTTCATAAAAGGGTGTTTTCCTTTGAAAAGCGGGGTCGGGGTGTCAGGCCGGGCTCGGGAAATGAACCTAAAACACGTTAAGCCGTTTATCTGGGCCCGGGCAGCTTGACGCCGGTTTGCGGTTACGCTTTCGTCTGCGTTTTGGCCCGGAAACCTAATGAGAGGAAATTATACAACATCTAATAGGTTTGCATTCAGTGCACTTCGTTTCTCTTCCATTGTTTCAGGCCCGTTTATCCATATTTTTGCTATTAAAATAGAAACCTAATTGTATTTGTTTCCCTCCTTTTAAGAAAACCCGGTTATTGCGCTTTTGCAAAATGAGAAACGGCAAAGCTTTCCCGGTCTCCTCGGAGCCACGCGGCAGAGTGGAGGCCCGTCGGCAAAGTCTTTCCGTCAAGTTAATTCAACCCCCTCCTGTTCGGCGTATTAAAAAAATGAGCCCCCCCCCACCGTAACGTCTACAGATCCTCCTGACTTCCGTCGTCCCGAACAGTTCGTGCGACGCGGACGTTCACGATCCATTTTCTCAGCACGGTTCCAAACGGGGTTTCACGGCTTCTGCTCGTTCCGGCGTCCCTGCTCTTGTTCCGGGGACGGGGTCGGGCAACCGGGAGCCCGACGGCGCCACCGTAATTTGACATAATGAAGCATTTCGCAGGGAAACCGAACAGGCTAATAAGTGTGGCCATAAATAGAAAGGAAGAAATGACAGGGAGCTCCAGTGAGGAGGGGCCATCATTGAGTTAAGAAAGTCGAACTGAATGGCACGAATCCATTTCGGCGACGCCGCGGCTCCCTCGTGCTTTCCAAGCGGCTCTGGCCCAGCGATCCAACAAGAGGACGGGGCCTGAGCCAAACCCCGCCCCCACCCTGCCCCCTTGTACTAAAAGCTCACCTGGGGGTACCAGAAGAAAAGAAGACAATCGTAGAACGGTATTCGTAGATCTGGTTAGGCTTCGTGTGTGAGAACGTTCTAACGTACAAGTCAAAATTTGAAGAATGCATGGGGGAAATCGCCCCTCCCAAGGCATTCCGTTTCGAAGTTAAAGGTGCCTTCTCAGCTCTTCTGCAGCAGGTCCCAGCGATGCTTTTCATTCACCATTATTTTCCCAGGGTTCTGAGGTGTACTCAAGTGTTTGGCTGCCACCTTAGAGCAGTAATAGCATCCATATGTCCAACACGGTGCATAGGACCATCTCCTGTTGACCCGGCCACTGGCAGAAAAGCCTCAACATGCATCCGGTTTCCAGGTTCTAGGACTGTACCTGTCTCAGCGTCGCAGTCCCTCAAGTTCACGTCATCAGTTTGGATCTGAAACTAGGACCAGGTGTGCTGTAACCCTGACGGAAAGCCAAGCGCCTGCAGTAAAGTGGATGCAGTGATGACCACGCTTGCATCAGACCGAGAGGTTCCCAGATGCCAACTCTGTCACCACAAAGGTGGAGTTTAGGGGCTCAGTAGCTCTGCGTCCTACAAATTCCTCTCCTGTTGATCACGATTCTTCACATTGCCTCAGACCTTCTCACCTCGCATATTTTTTGGCTCAAGCATTTCTGGTTTTCAACAAACTTTTCAGCAGAACTTCATGCTCCCCAGAACACTCCCGCTATCTCCTCAGTAGCTCCGCACGCGTCCTTTTGCACATTCCTTAGATGTCCGAAGGGCTGATCGGAAGAATGTCGCTCTTTTGATCGCTCCTCATGTTCTGCTGTCTTCATCCACTCGTGTGCATAAACCCCGGTGTTGTTGCAAGGTTGTTTATTCCTTCCACAATTTAGCCATTTATGCTTGTTTTTTTCCCTCCGTTTGTATCGTACGAAGTCTGTGGCTCACATGCGGTTCATTCGGGGTTCGGTCTGACTTCACAGGGCAGCACCGGAAGTGGTTCGTTCGCAGTTGGGACTGCGTGTTATCGGGAGGCCTCCGGTACGACAGCAGGCGCTGAAAGGCAGGATTTCTCTCTAATGGATGTGTGTGTATCTCCCGGAACGGCTGAATTATGCTCCCTCTCACCCAGCGTCGAGGTGCCGGCTGTTTGATACACGGACCCCGTTACGGCTTTAATTAATACCGGCTAACTCCTTTAGCTCAGCCGCTCCCATAAATCCCCCTTTTCCCTTTTCCAACTCTAATAAACAACACTTACGTCTCCCTGCACAAAAGTTAATCCCGGCAAGTCTGAGCAGACATGGATCTGCTTCAGTCGTGATTAAAATCGCACGTATCACGGGAAGAGCGACGAGGCCCCAAGACGTCCGCACCGGAGGAGTACGAGATGCGTCTAAAAGGGGAATCGTTTCACCAAAGTTGTCAGTTCTCCGTGGGGGTTTTCGGGAGTTGACAGGTGCTCAGCAACGGCGTGCGGAATTTCAACTGTTATTGGTCGCTAACCGAAACTGTCGACACGGAGCGGCTCAATTTTTAGGGGGGGGATTTCAGGGTAAGGATCCTGGTTGAGGGCAACGCAGCAGCACCTTCTTGCACCGGAGTGGCATCTGGGTCCTTAACCTCGACGCTGCCTGTCTTCCCGCGTTAGTCGGTCGTTCGTATTGCGGTTCCCCTCGCTTGTGGACCTTAATGTCCTGGAGACACGCTCCTCCGAGGCTCTTCGTGATCGTGATCTTCTCATTCCTGCGTCACGGTAAAAAATCGCATTGTGACCACTTAGCGCCAAGCGGGCAGGACAGAGCGGCGCTGGGGTGTTACCGCTGGGGCGGGCCGAGGGGTGTAGATGTCAAATCTGGCTTTGCCTGTGTGGAACCGGCATGAATTTCCGGTCAAATGGAGAAGATGATTGATGGATCTCAAATGTACTTTGCGTTGAACGGCTCTGATCGTAGTTGGGGTGTGGCTGCTGCTGCCCTTGACCTGACGGACAGCTCCTCACTGCCCGCCCCCAAGGGGCTTCGGGAGGACCAGCTGCTGCCACTTCACAGGACATGAGCAGAGGTATCTAGGGCAGCTGGCCCACTCCTGGGAGGGTTGATGTGTGTTCACCTTTTGTCTTTTGGTTTTTAAAGCCTTCTTTTCACGGAGACGCCACCGGACATGGCTCTGCCCCACAGCAGGCCGCACGTACGTATGGCCTACGATTCCCGGATAGTCTCTGAACCACCCCCAACCCTCAAACGAACAAGTGCTCGCTGAGAATGGATGGAAGGACCGGTGAGAAGGGTGTTCGATCACAGCGACGTTCGAGTGGAAACGGACGCTCTCAGGCTTGCCGTCGGCACATTTGGTGTACGAATGTGACGGCGCTCTTCTGCCCGAAACGCGTCGGGTTTTCCCGTTTTTGTTCCCACCGCATTTGGCACCGAGTGTAACGGTGAAACATCTCAGTAAAGCTGATCCAACTCCCCTGTTGCTCCTGTTTAAACCTGCTAATTTCCCCGTATTTCTCGCTGTGTTCGCGGGTCATCCCAGCTCTACCCTACGAGGGGTCTGCGTGTGAATGCTGTAATGGAGCTGTGGAGAGGTCCCAGCCCAGGCACGGGGCCTGCAGTTTTCCACTCCGCTGCTTGATAAATTAGACCGCCCTGTATGAGCCCACATTTCAACCGGCAAAGTAAAAGTAAACGGCTGTACAACCAGCAGGGACGTCTGAAAACATTTTTATGTTAATGATAGCTGGAGTGAGCGAGCGAGCGAGAGAGAGAGTCTGAAAAGAATTCCATTTCTTTCTGGTAATGTGTCCCACGAGACGGAGAGAAAACACTTTTTGACGCTTAATTATTTATGAAGAGGTGCCTTGTGGGACGACAAACCGTGGACAAAAAATACGACGGTCGCATTTGGTGACAGTGAGCGGGCAGTGTGTGTGTGTGTGTGTGTGTGTGTGTGTGTGTGTGTGTGTGTGTGTGAGAGACTGACTGGCCCACAGTGTCCCAGTTGTCTTTTGTCCACCACTGTACCTGCTCGCGGTGCCATCGTTCCTCCCTCTCAGTCTCTGGTCTTATATAGACAAGCAGTTATGAAGAAGATCAGTAGGGGCAGCAGGACATGTTTGTATTGTGGCCAATCCCAACTCCATCTGAAGGTTCTTAGCTCAAGCCCCACAGCTGCGGTGCCCTTGATCGAGGTAAATGCCCCGGATTGGCAGAATACCACTGTATAACTCAGTGTTGTAAAAACTTAAACTAAAGGAGGCAAAGGCTAATAATCGCGTCTGGAGGCCTGACGCTGCAAGGAAGAGTTTTGGTTTTAGAAAAAACACCCTGCCGGTGTTTGCGGGCGTGGTACATTGCTACCGTTCTGGAGAAACATCTCAACGTTCTTGCCTCGTGAGCGAAGCAGCCGGTTCAAGCCGACACCGTTTGGAAACGCTCGCGTGTTTACGCCGGGAACTTTATACGGTCGACATCATCGTCTCGCCAGGAGCGAGCAGATGTTAAGGTGCTGTTCTCCAGACGCCCTATGCTTAAACTTATCTACTCATCCTTTGTGCTGTGGAATGTCAATGAGGGTCATATTGAGTCTTAGTTGCCCGACACGACAGTCCGCTTTCTGCGTCGATTTAACGCCGAAGGAAACGTACGGCGTAAACTGCGCAAACACCTCGGGGTCGAGCGCTGAGCGTCACCCCTCAACTCGATCGGTTCGCTGAAAGCCGACCCAGAAGCCTTTTCAGGTCTTTATAAGCTCGAGTCCACGAGACCCAAAAAGAAAAGCGGCGCCTGAAGATAAAAAAAAAAAGACGTCAAGACGAACGTTCCGTTTTCGCCAAACGCAGGTCTGTTTACGGATGTGGCGAAAACTCGACTTCATTTGTATTCAGCTGCGAAGAAAGGTTGTAGTATTTGAGATGCGGCGGGAGGGAGGTTCACCTTCACAGGAGCGGTAGATAAATATTTCTCCCGGGTTCTTCTCAGAGCCGCCGCGTCTGATTAATTTGTACCGAACACAGCTGCTGACCAGACACGTGGCCGTGGGCCATCCTGACGTGTCACATTGTTCTTCCAGATTACAGTCTGCGTTGCCCCGAGGCACAAGGTGTGTGTGTGTGTGTGTGTGTGTGTGTGTGTGTGTGTGTAAGAGATACTGTAATAATAAACCGGTCGGCTGTTACCGAGGGGCTTGGGCCGCACTAACCTTGAAGAGGCGGTTTTTTGAAAGGCGATAAAAATAGACAAGGCGATACGCCGTTCGCGGGGTGTGAGGGGTGTGTGAACACAGCTAAACATCTGGAGGATCTGCCTGTTGTTTTTTTTTTTTTTTTGGCTGCATCACTTATGGAGATTGACTGACTGTCACTCAACACACAGTCCGTGGACCTTCGGACCTGTTCGGGGCGTGCGGGGTTCCTCCCGCGGTCCCAAGACGTGCTTCAAATCCATCGCTCACCCTCGGTTGCCTGCAGGTTTGCCGTTACGCCGGCTGTGCTGTCCGGGGTGGTCCCGGCCTCCGGGATAGGCCCTGGACCACCATTAGACATGTACTTATGGATAACGGATGGACCTGTAGTCTTCAGCGAAGTGTTTATTTCACCGTTTTCTGCGTGAGGACAACACAGTTCCGGCACTCGATGCCGTCAAATGTGCATCTGAGCAAATCCCAGTTCTGGGAGAAAAACAGCGAGAGATGTTTGAATTTGGAATCAGTTAGTGAGACGTGGTGTTAAAAGTTTAGCCGAGATGCTCAGTGACTGAATCTGAATGAGTCGCCCAGTCTGGGCACCACACCCTGTGTGTGTGTGTGTGTGTGTGTGTGTGCTGGGTTTGCAAAGGTGAAATTGTCTGCGGGCGCCCGAGGGTCTGTGTGCATTTGCGTCCGCCGAAGTAACCAGTGAAAGTGTTTCCATTTCCTCCAGATTGGGGGGGTGCTGCTCTCCACAGTTTCTCAAATGAGGTTTGTTGGTTAATTATTGTTTAAGGCTTTTTGTTCCCTCCGTGACAAGCGAGTGAAAAAGCGAGTCCCAGTGCAGTTTGGAATATTAACTCCACATGTGAGCATCACCACTGAACTATTGCGGAATAAGCAATAAGCGCTCGGCGACAGGGGCCTTTTCTGTCCCTTTAGTCGGCCTTTAGTGGCGCTCGGCGTTGGAAAGCCAGGGCGCTGCCCGCCGGCGACACCGCCGTGGGTCACACTGGTGTCAAAGAGCCTCCATCACACAAACACAGCCTGCGTTTGCAAATATACAAACACATGTATAAACATAAGAAACACACACAGACACGGCCGCTGTGCCGCGCGCTGCGTTTTAATCCCAGCCGTGTTGGCGATGTTCTGGGTGACCGCTGGGTCTCACCCCCCCCCCCCAACGCTCTTTTCCCTCCTCTTTTTGCCTAATTTGTTTTTTTTTTTAAATTTTGCTTCGACCCGCAGTGCCTGGCAGAGGGTTTCGATAAGAAGGGCGCGCATCGGCCTCCCGTCGCCCTCCCTGCGGCGCCAGGGTCCCCCCCTAAAAACGCTCCCCGTCGTCTCCTGGCTTCAGCAGCCAAAAGATGCGCTTAAAAAGTTGAGCGGAACAGTCGATGTCCGTCTTGCCGCCGTCGCGATAGACCCCCCGCGAGAGACGGTGGCGGCTTGTCACGTTCGCCGGGCCGTGTCTTTGCCCGGGTTCCCTGTGCTCAGAGGACGCGGGGTGACATATCAGGGAGCTGCGTCGACTCAGCAAACCGAGTGCCGACACGTGACTCGGCAGCCGGCTGCTGAGCAGGCTTTTGGCACGCTGTCGATCGGATCCTTCCCAAAACGTTAAAAAAAAAGCCGATTCTGCCATCGCGGTTTTTCGACCGTCGCGGGGGGCCCCTTTGCCGCGGGGAGGCCGCGTGAACGACGCGGTTAAAGTGCGGGGAACTTTCCGAATAACCCGCTTCTGCAGCTTGCGGACGGCGGCGCCCGGCGCTCCCGGGCAGGAAAGGAGGTTGGGGGGGGTGTGCGTGTCGGGTTCAGGCGATGGCGCTTAAGGCGCGGAGACGGCAGGAGGAGCTTCTGCCACATCCCAGGTCTCCCTGGACTCACACGTTGAGCTGAGATGCCGCGATAATTTGATATTAATACGTTTTGATCCCTTGTTATCTATGGCTTCATTAAGTGCTGTAATGTTATTTCTGCTTTCATTTCTGCGGTTAGAATGTCATTACAGTTTATGGAAATGGGTGTGGATCCCAAAATCTCTGCAGTCACCTCCACTCCACGGCAGGGGAAGAAACGCTTTGATAGGAAGAAAGCGAGAGCCGTGCAGACGGCTCTACGCCCGTCCGCCTGGGGGGGGGTTGGGGGTCATTTTTTTTAACCGTCACCCTGATTACAGCCACATTTAAAGTCTGGTGCTGAAAACGGGCGGTGAGCTGAGGCGAACAGGTTATCCCTGCGTGAACCCCGTCAAGGAACGTGTTCTGCGGCACGGCGTCCGTCTGGCGCTACCGTTCGGTTTTTCCGGTCACGTCGACGGGGGTCGGGGTCAGAGTCGGGAGTCACGGTCCGGCAAAAGATGGTCAACAGGCTGGGCGTCGGGTGGCCTGACGGCTGC
The DNA here is from genome assembly GCA_900497675.1 of Arapaima gigas. Classification (NCBI taxonomy): domain Eukaryota; kingdom Metazoa; phylum Chordata; class Actinopteri; order Osteoglossiformes; family Osteoglossidae; genus Arapaima; species Arapaima gigas. The sequence continues at coordinate 171,464 of UFQX01000927.1, forward strand.
TTCCCCCTCCTTGGGCATCATGGCTCCGGAGAAGGAGGAAATTCCGAGCTAACGGCTAAATAATGGACCGTGGGAGGACCCCCCGCGAGCTCCATTACCCCTCCGCATCCGCCGGAGGAATCCGGAGGAGGGGCGGCTCCTTCGAGGCCTTCGCGACACCCGTTCCGTCTGACCGAAGCCATTAACGCGGCAGGGAGCTTTTCGAGGAACTCGAACGAGTCTCGGCTTTTTCATTCCGATGGGTTTTTGTTCGCCAGGTTGACGGCGGAGTCGCAAACGAAGCGTTTCCGCCGCTCCCCGAAAACAGAGACAGTACGTACGTTTAAACTGGGGGTTTGCATAGCGTAGCCGACGTGGCGGCCGTTTGAGAAATCCTCTCTTTCGTCTTTCGCTCCGGAGTGACGACGCCGTGGCGGCGGGACCTCCGGGACGATCCTCGTGGTCCAGGTGGGCGGCGGTTCCTCGTGCCGCGACTCCGCCGTTAAGTGTCACGCAGAGGCCTGTTGTTGCAACCAAGCATCTGTTTCATATTTTACCCACAGGGGAGGGGGAAAAAAAACGCACCGGGAACATAAATCAAACCGTCGCCGAACGAAAATAATTGTTTGCGTAGCTCGCGCTTGCCGCTTAATTTATTTTCGTTTATTTGTTTGTTTTCCGCGTTAAAAGGCAGCGCTAATTTAACGCGTTATAATTGGTTGTCGTTTCGTGTGTCAGCCCTGGGTGCGAACGCGCTCCGTGTGACCGGCGTGGGCTGTGCCGGGGGGTGGCTGTCGGGCCTCGGTGGACACGCCGGGTGGGCAGACGCGCAGTTTGCTCTCCGCCGCTGTAATGCCACGTTTCCCACGCGCCATTTTATTCCCTTTCTTTGTTTAAGCCCAAGCCTGGCGAGGCGGAGAATCCAGTCGGCCTCCTTCAGCTGTGCGCTGCTCAAGGATGCCATCTTTGGGCTAAGAAGCGGGAGATTGCGGGGCCTCCGCGAGACCTTCTGAAGACCCTCATGAAGTTTGGTGTTAAGAGGCACCAAACTGCTGCGGATGGCACTAAACACGAGCACCGCAGGCCTCCCAGCTGCTGGGCCGCGTGTTCAAATCTGGCCTCGCGCTGCCATTGGTTCCCCCACGGTCCAAACGTACCTGTTTCAGGTGGCTCTATGTCTAGCACGTGATCAAGTGTGTTGGATTTTTTTACGATGTGGATTAATTATAGCCGACGTTCGATCCGGGCAACAAATTCGGGTACGGTTTTCTTGCCTTTTTTTATATATCTAATATTCGCAGAGTCCAGGGAGAGTTCCCACAGCTTTGTACACCTGTACGTACATTGGAAAAGGGTTCGAACCGAGATCTTGTTTCCACTTGTGTCTCGCTCGCGCGCTGCCGTGGTCATAGTTGCATATTTCAGGCGAAATTGTTTCGCGGCGGCTGCTCCGAACACTCGCAGATACCCAGGACCGCAGTTTCGTCGCGATTCCCGCGTACAGTTTCCTATGTCGCGTTGCGGAAGAGGCTTGAGAGAAGCTGAATGCAGAACATCGGGGAATTGTGTACAAACTGCGAAGACGACGACAGCGTGTTGCAGACAAAGACGTTTTCGGCGATGCTCTCCCTATGTTTACTTTCTTGTGCCTGATGCTCCCGGGTGCCGACAAACTGGTATTAACGTCTGAGCTGAGCCCACACAAAACCTCCCATCCATACTGCTGATAAACCAGTGTCTTCTCGCAGCAGATCGATGTGTGTGGGCCCCCCCCCCTCCCAGTACGGTGCGGTGTCGAGCAGAAAAAAGTTCAAGCCTCTGGCCTACCTGGCTGCTCCAAGTGGCCTAGATGTGCAGATTCTCACCGTTTTTTCCGCTCGCTCTGGTACATGGAGGTGATGAGCGGAGCGGAGAGAAGATCCTCCCCACCTGGGGAAGGCCGGCAGAGGTGGAAAGTTAACAACAGGCCTCCTCGTGCCGCACGTTGTTACACAGGCAAACGCACACGGACGCGCCGAGGAACACGCGGAAAGGGATCCGTGTTGGGCGAATCGAGGGGCGGCACGGGGACCGTGGCGAAGACCCCCGTGAGCAACGGCACGTGCATGAGGGGACACTTGAAAGAGCGAGTTTTTCCGCGTAACGACGACGGGTCAAAACCGACCCGCTCGCTTTGGAAACAGAACCCCGTTCCTTTCTTCCACGAGTCTTTGGACTGTGGGAGGAAGCCCCGAAACTCGTGTCGGATGGCGCGTCCGAGGACTCCCCAGCAAGCCACCTTTACGCTCCAAAAGCCGTATTCCTCCAGATTCCGGGACTGGACCCTTCCTGACATATTTTATCCTTGGTTTCCTCTATTTTTACCCGGCTACTGCAGCTCGGTATTTGAGCGGCACACGCGAGGACGTGCTGAACGGCGTGTGATCCTTCACGCCGGCGTGGATCGTGTGTGAGGAATCGTCACCGGCGGGTCCGGCGTCCAGGAGGATCGGAGGATCTCCGGGGGCTCGGCGAGAGACCTCCGTCTGCACAGCCGGAAAGCGGAACCGCAGATTCGTTGACACAGTGACACTGCGGTCCCCGGGGACCGCAGGTGCGCTCAGACAGCGAAGGTGACGCGCTTTACCCAGAGCCTCTACCTCTCCTCCCCTTCTGTATAAGTGCCGTTAAACAAATTGCAGCCCCCCCCCCCCCCCTTTCTTTTCCCCCNCTCCTCCCCTTCTGTATAAGTGCCGTTAAACAAATTGCAGCCCCCCCCCCCCCCAGTTTCATTACCCCCTGGGGGCTCCAGGTTCATTCTGACATGATAAACGGGACCGGCTCTGAGCCCAGGCAGGTGTGACAGACTGCAGCGTGACACCGGTGCCCCCCGGTTAAGCAGGTTTATACCCACTTCTGCATACTTGTTTGTAAACAGAGCGCAGGATTAGCTAAACAGATTATGAGGCGCTTTCACAGTTTCATAAAAATCGAGCGTGGCAGTGTCACAGACCAAAGCTTATTGCCTTTCAGTGCTCCTGCACACCGGTTCCGAACACGACGCGCAGAAGCCAGCTGGCCCCCCGCCGTCGGCATCCAGGTAGAGCGGCGGCCGCTGTGCCCGAGTTGGCTGGGATTCGGTCCATTATCATTGTTCAGAAATGGAGGGAAAGTTATACATCATCATTTTATAAATCAAAACAATAATAATAATAATAATAATAATAATAATAATAAAAAATCAAGGCCATCAGCTCAGAACAGTCATTTGTGAAAGAAACGGGTGATACATTCAGTACTTAGAATATGGGTTGCATTTGTGTGTTTTTTTTCAGAAAGAAAAATGTGCAACATCCATCTTTTGGTTATTTGGGACAAGGAAAAAAAAAACCCCCTTTTGTTCGACTTCCTGCGGTTTGCTGTCCAGCCGGTTTTGGTTAAGAAATGTTTTGCAGTGATGCGCTTTTGCAAGAGCGGAGGAGCTTCTGGCTTCTGGCTCTCTTATGAGCGGTTGAGATGTTTGGGTACGGGGGGATTTTCACACGCGGCGAGACGACGCTTAACTCTTGCGAGGTCGACTTGTCACAGTCGTGTTCTGACAGCGGTCACTTGGTTCTGTCTCGAGAAGCCGCGGTGCTCCCAGGAGCGGACCGGTGTCACCCCGGGTGTCTTCGGACCACCGGCTACCCCGCATTCGCGCAGCGGCTGTAGATACCCGAATTAAACTGCGGGGTCTTCTGAATGCCCACTTCCACCCGGCCTGTGGCGGGTTCACGCACGCCGGCCTCCGAGAGGAGTCGGTGAAATAATAATACCGGCATCCGTGGCTGTAGGAGGCCCACTTTTAATCCTGCGAGCGTCAGGGAGCGGAGACGCTGGGCACACGGCTGTTTGCCGGGAGAGTGGGAGCGATGGCAGGCCCTGCTCAGATATCCTGTGACACCGCCGCTATATTGTGCTCCAAGTCATTTGTTCCACCGGTTTTGATTGGATTTTTTTTTTCCTCCCCTCCTCAGGGATTTACCCCCGCTAATTCCTTCAAAGCTTCAGAAACATTTAGCCGACAGGTTTAAGACCCATCCATCACGCCTGCAAAGTCCCTTTCTTTCGGCGGAGGGCTCAACTCCTCAACTGCACCAGATATCCATCCATTGCCCCCGCAGGGGGTGTTGATGGCAATCGTCGCTGATAAATCGCCTCCCTCACGCCGGGGCCACGTGACGTCGGGCGCAGAGCCGCAGGTTCTGCTGTCAACAAGGCGGAAACGCACATGCGCACTGGGTGACGGGGTGTAAAGCGTCATCTGAGATGATAGTCTCGATTGATCTTGCGGGGTCCGTTGTGTGTTTTTGACGGCCTTCAGCAGTCTGCTTCTTCAGCCCGGGATTCTCATCTGCGTCTGTCAAAGCACTAACTGGCTGTGGTGCGGAATCTGGCCCGGTATTACTGGCTCGGTTGTGCTTGTGTGGGCGCAGAAACATGACGCCTCGTATCTTTTTAGCAAAAGTAAATAAAATATTATCAACGCAAATGCAGCTTGACCATGTTTGACAGGCGGTGCCTTCCACCTCCAATATTTCTCCTGCACATCCTTTCTTTGTCCTTTATATATGTTCATGTTTTAACTTTGATGGATGATGGTTGAATGGATGGATGAATGAGTAGAGGAATGGGTGGGTAGACAGATGGATGGATAGATGAAAGTGTGGATGGATGGATGGATGGATGGATGGATGGATGGATGGATGAGTAGGTGGATGGGTGGACAGATGGAAGGGTGAATGATAGATGGAGACTGGATGGATGGATGGATGGATGAGTAGGTGGATGGTTGGATAGATGCAAGGGTGAATGATAGATGGAGACTGGATGGATGGATGGATGGATGAGTAGGTGGATGGATGGATGGATGAGTAGGTGGATGGTTGGATAGATGCAAGGGTGAATGATAGATGGAGACTGGATGGATGAGTAGATGGATGGGTGGACAGATGCCTTATTTAACACCTTGATGGTGTGTATAAGCAGATGGGTGAAATATTTATTGAAGTCACTCTTTTAAACCGATGTACAGTAGTACCATGTTAGATGGGAAAAGAAGGTTCCTACCAAGTCAGTCAGCACTTCATACTTTAAACTAACAACTAATTTCGAAAGCGGCGTCTCACTTGCACGTCTGTTGTTGGTTCTGTGACCAGTGATGCTGACGTGCGAGACTGGCTTCCTCCGGTGCTCCTGCAGTGATATCAGTTTGACTGACAGATGCCAAGCTTTTCTGAGCAGCAGCACTGAGAACAGTCGGACGTCCCTGTTTGCACAGTCCTGTAGTAATAGCTGTCTTAGCCACGGAGCGCGAAGCGGTAACAGGGACGACTGCCGAATTTGCAGACAGCGGTGACGAGGGGGGCGGCATGACGAATGAAGTGACAACCGGGGGTGTTGATAGTGACAGATTGGGGCAACCTGCGGGTCCTCCGGGACCACCCCCACCCCTCGCTTCTGCTCTTCTGTGGCATCTGACCTTGGGTGGTGGCGGCGGGGGGGGGGGGGGCTCCCAAAAAAAGACAAATGGCCCTGGAAGAATGGGGGGAAGAAAAACCAAACNCGGGGGGGGGGGGGGGGGCTCCCAAAATAAGACAAATGGCCCTGGAAGAATGGGGGGAAGAAAAACCAAACTCAAATCCTGAAGGGCCCAACCTAGAAGGAAATGCTGAGAGCAGCAGTTCCCCTCAAAGTGAACCCGGCGCCCAAGGACACGGCGCTCAGCCGTCTCTCCGCCCGGCGCTCCGTCACCGAGACCGTGGAAACGCGTCCGGGCCCCCGAGCACAGGACGGGTGGGCCGATTCCGCGCTCGCGTCCAGAGGGGCGGCGGATTCAGGAAAACCAAAAGCCGAAGCATAATTCAGTCATAACATTCCGCTATTGTTTGTCTGAGGTTGAAGAGCAGAAAGCGGGGCGCTTGCGTTCGGCTCGGCTCTAACCGAGAAACGAGAGCGATGCAGTTATTCAGGGCCACGGTGGCGGGACGCGGCCTTATTTTGACTGCGGTCTTGGCAGGCGAGAGAAAGCAGGGCGCTGAAGAAGTTGGAAACTCTCCGCCGTACTTTTTAGCGCAGCCCGGCTCTCCAGCCGGCTCCTCCGCGCCTCCGAGGGGTTTTACCAGAGATGATCTTCGGCTTCCCGCGCATCCTGCCTTAATCGCCAGTAAAGCCGCTTCTAATTGCCAAATGAGTCGGCCGTCTCAAACCGCCCCCCCACCCCCGTCCTCCTCGCCGTCTCCCTTTCTGCCTTCCTCTGCTCGCCACAGATATCCGACGCAGAAGAGCGTGAATCATTAATGAAACGGATGCCAAATGAAACAAATTTATAAATCCTTCTCTCTCTATTTTTTTAATCATCGAGATATAATTTAATAAACACCCGAGTGTTTGAGGGAACGGCTTTGAAGGGGGATAATGAAGGAGTGTTGTGTGTAAGATAGGCCCCTCAAAAAATATCCAAATTAATTTTGAGGCTCCGATCCACAAGAAGGGGTGGGGGGTCTTGGATCGTCAACCGGAGCGAAGTGGATCGTAGGGGCTGGAGGAGCCGCTTGACCGCCGCGGAATCTTCTTTTGTTATCCGGGAGCAGTGGGGGTGGGGGGGTGGGGTCACACCCACTTGTTACGTCTGCCGTCGTGTTGAAACGTGACCGTTCGGCAAACAGGCGAACCGCCGGCGGAGTCGGAATGAGTGTCTGTCGAAGAAAACCTGCTGGGACACGCAGTAACGCTCCAGAAGTGTCGATTAATACCAAACGTATAGGAGGGGGAGACGATGCCAAAAGTATCGGCGCCGTGATTATTAGCGCCGTGCCGAAACCCGCCTCCAGCTTGCGGTCGTGTGCCGAGAACCAACCCCCCCCCCCCCCATTTGTTACGCTGCTTTCGCTCATGAATAAAAGCAGGTGCCTGGTGATTTATCTCATTTGGCTACGCGGGCGGACAAAAGGGAGTCGCTCCTGGCAACCCGTCCCCCACATCCGCGCTCTTCGCGCCCCCCTCCCCCGTCGGCCCCTGCGCTGCATTCAAAGTGCCCCGCGATCTTCTACAGAGCTTTGACCATCGTCGACCGTCACCAAGCATCGGTGAAAGCAGCCCCCGCGTCCCTCTATTGTGTGGATACAGACCCTGCGCTGGCGGGCGGCTGAAAGGCCAGGGGCGGCAGCGAGGTCACTCGGTCTCCTGTAGGGCCGCGCATCCGCCCGGCCCCGGCGAAAGGCTTCGGGGACCTCGGGGAGGGACAAAGCTTAATTAAGTCTGACCTTTTGTGTAAAGGGCAGCGGAGAGGTAATAACCCGCACACTGACCCGGCGAGTCCACCAGAGATATTCAGAATCACATTTAAAGGGCGCCTGGGGTTGTCCTCACAGCGGCGACCACCGCCCGCCCCCCGCGGCTCATGCATATGCGTGTGTGAATGCCGACGATAACTGGAGATCATTAAAGGAAACCGGGTTTTTAAGCGGTTGGACGTTGGGGGGGGGGGGCAACCGAATGGCGTCAGGGGCTTTTCGGAAGCCGACGTACAAGCGGTGCTTCACGCGGGCCCGTTTTACCCGAGATCAGTTCTCGCTAGGAAAGGGAGCGCGGCGTTTTAAGCGAGTCCGCTTTCGTGACGAGACGCCTCCGTCCACGAGGTTCCGCGCAAACTTCCTCGATCGATTCAGGGCAGAGGTTCACTTTGGAGGCTTTATTCTGCGGGAGATGTACGGCGAGTGGATCCTTTCATGCGCGGATGTTAATAATGCCTCTGCGTATCGACCCAGTGCTGGAGCACGGGCATGTCCAGCGACTCCTGAGCGTTTGTGCGCAGTGCGGGTGGGTCCCCGAGCCGGCGGCCGCCGAGCGGGACCGACGGAGCTCTCGGGGAGCGACTCGGGCAGCCGGGGGACCGCCGGTCAGCTGCTCGCCGTGCCTCTCAGCGGCGTTGTCTGCTGCTGCGGAAACTGCCGGAATGCGTTCCTCCGTGGAAAGTCACACGGAGGGAGACGGAAACGGAAGCCGGCGAGGGTGGCGCCGGGGGCCTCTGCTCGACTCGACTGCACACCGTCGATGGTGAAATGGGCGGACAGCGGCGGATCAGAACCGTGGATCCCGCTCGTTCAGATGGCCGCTCGGTGCCGCGGTTTCGACAGTCCGTGCTGCTCGGCCGCCATCGGAGGGGGCGATTCTGAGCGGCCGTGTCGCGCTGCGTTTTCAGCCAGCGGCGCTGGACAGAGGAGGAGCGACCTCTGCGTGCACTTGTCCGTTCTCCTTCTGCTCAGGGTCAGGCACACGACTCGAGCTTTTTTGATTTTTTTTTTTTTTTTTACTGCGGCCACAAAACGCAAGAAAAAAACAGAAAAAATAAACGTCTGTACTAAAGCGCAGGAATGCATTTATGCGGATTTTAGTTCCGTTTGTTAAGTTCTCTGCTTCTACAGAAGGAGGCCGAGACGCCCGGTCGAGGTTTATGCCTTTAGGAGATTAAGCGTAAGATCAGGGTGTCAGTTTCCGTCACTGAAGCGCAGTTGTGGGACGTTCTTGGAGGTGTTTCCCCCACGTCTGTCTGCTGGAGGGGGCTCGGGACAAAGGGGCCACGGAGCATGATGTGCGAGCGCCTCTCGTCTCGTTCCGGGACCTCCGTGACATTTACCGTACACACTTTGGCGTGAGCCCCCCTCCCCCTCCCAGCCCCGGCGTGTCCGTTCTGACCTGAGCCGAAGGGAAGGGGACGATTCGGGAGGGACGGCGTGTCGGCGGATCCCCTTGGTGTGACGGGACGTCGCCGGAGGGACACGGCGGGCGGGAAACCTGTAGAGTGCGACGACAAGGCATGGGTGGTGGTGGTGGGGGTGGCGGTCAAACACTGGTGATGTCAGCGCTGAACGGATGCGAGGAGAAGCTTGCAGGCCTGAACTCCACAAAAGTACAGAGGGGGCCTGGCGAAGCTTGTCAGCCGTGTCATTTATGCAGACAGCGGGTACTTATCTCATTACTGTGCGCCGTCTGGAAAGAAGAAGAGACTTTTTCAGATGCGTTTTTTTTTTTTACGGGAGGCCGTCCACGGTGGCAGAATATGGCGTGATTTAAATAGGCATAAGTGACGCGAAGACCGCGGCAGTAGTGCGGAGAGAGACCGCCAGAGGTGGAGCAGGGATCCCGGCCAGGCGGCAGACGTTTGGACCCCGTCTTAATTCGCAGAGAGGGCGGGGCAGGGGCGTAGGTGGGCTCCTCAGGGGCTTCTGGCAAGAACCACTCTCGCACCTGCTCATTACGGCGGCTCTGTTCTCCATCTGCACGGGCTTCCGCGCCGCCTGCCCACGACGTGGACGGCCGCGCTTTTTCGCCCACGGCCACGTGCCAGGGAGGGCAGCTGGTGGCTGCAAACACCGCGGCGGCGTCGCCCCCGCGCTCCTTCCAGAACAGGCTGCCAGACGGAGCGCAGGGCTGAGGAGGGGCGCGAGGGTGACGTTTGCGCTCCTGTTAGAGCCGAGACGCGAGGGCCGCCCCCCCGGGCGCAACCCCTGTTATCGGGTGTTCGGCTCACGCGGCCGCCACCCGTCCACTGCTGAACTGGCTCGGCGTCGCCTGCTTTGATTTAAAGCGTGGATGAGTAAATAGACCGAAACCAGTCTGGTGCCCTACGCTTCCCGCTGTAGAGCGCCTCTTGCACTCAGCTGCTCGCACTTCTCTGGGAAGGAATGAAATTCTTCCCGTTTGTCGTTCTAATAAAACCCACGTAGCCAAGTGTCTATCCCGGCTGCAGTTGTTTCTTCCAAAATGGTAGAAATTGCCGTTGAGTTTCCAACAGTGGAAATAAATATTTTGGAGACGAGATGCAGGCATGACTGAGGGGATGCAAAGGCGGCCCTCAGTAAAACACTTTTAAAAGGTGGGGAGAAGAGTGCAGAAGTCGCAAAAGAAAAAATGGTTCCTTAGGAAGGCAGAGGATCTGCCTTGTTCCAAACGGGTCGACTTTTAACATCGACCCGGGTGCTTCGCATCAAAAAGCCGCGGCGCCACCGACGCCACACGCTGCCCTCCGATCCCGCCTTCTGCGCGGACACGGTTTTTGCTGCAGTAAAAGATTATAGGAGGTAAATCCCGTGCAGACCCCTCACATCCGCAGCGATGCGGACAGTATCTACACAGCTTTTTTGATGCCTGCGGGTGATAAATTTGACTTTACAGAAAGAAGAGGACAGATCGGTTTGCAGGACGTGTCAGATTCAAACGCAGATTCATCCGCTGGGCGTATCTGCTATCGGAGACAAAGGAAGAAGTAGATAATGTTTGAGGAAAAGTCACAGAGCTGAGGTTGTGTGGCCTGTCTTCGTACGCCGCAAATCTGGTGATAACGGCGTATTTTCCAAAATCCCCCCCCCCGCCGGGTCGAGCTTCGCATCACACCGCGCTTGTTGCTAAGAGATACGACAACGTGGGTTTTCTTCCCTCCCTCGTTCCCGGCCAGAGCCACGTGACTCCGGCCCGCCAGCCGAGTCACAGACGCCCCGCAGACCCTGCAGAGGTGAAGCTCCGGCATGCGGAAGAGGAGCTGTAACGCGAAAGAGACGCTCGGGGGTCTTTTTTTGTTCTCCTCCTGCCCGAAAAAAGAACAGTCGCCGCGATTTGAAATTTTAGCCACGTTTGGGCATATTCGACGGGCGAACGGCGCGCAGCCTGTCTCCAAGTGTGAGTCATCTGAATTTCTGTGGATTAATTTACTTTTGGGCTTTTTTTCGCGAAATATAAACGGTCTTTATTGCAGTTTGCAGGGGAATACGTGGGCTCGGCCTCGACGTGGACCCGCGTCCGGCGCAATGGAGCTATTAGGATGCAGTGTTGCGCCGAGCCTTTGCAGACCAGCATTTAGATTTCTTCATGACTTTAAAGACGGTGCCTTAATTCCTCCCAGGGTTGTACCGCCTGTTGGCTAATAGATGTCATTATACTAATGGACGCCTCTTCTGCCCGAGTCAGGTCTTGCCACGGCCGCCATCTTGGCAAGAAGCGCGAAGTGCTGTGTGAAAGCAGAGCGAAACAAACCGACTGGACCCCCCCCGTGACCCCGACTTCCCGCCCGCACCGCCGCACTCCACCTTGCGGCTGGGAGAGAATTGGATCTAATGTGCCGCTATGAAGCCTGTTGTCGGGGGAGCTCGCCCCCGTGGGGGTTTCCGCTCCATTTTGCACGTGTCCTCGCACACGAAAATGGGACGCGGATAAACGGCCGGAGCGGCGGGGTCGCAGCGCGGCGCGTTTAATGAAAACGGCGGGACCCGGGCGAAATCGCACCCCGGCTCCTCCCGCAGCCACGAGTCCGAATCCATCCCACCCGTCACCGGGATTGGGCCGATGCCCGGAGGACGCCCTCCCTGCCGGCGCCTTCTCCTCCGACCCCACGGTGAAGCATTAAAGTCTGTAATGCTAAACCCGTCGGATGCGAGATAATGAAACGATCGTTCGCCTGCAGTTCGGCCGGGTGTTCCCCCGCGACGGCGTTTCCGACTGCAGATTCGAGCGCCGAACCCGCGAATAGACGGCGCTGCGGGCTCACGGGGGCCATCGTTTTCCTTTCGTCCCACCCCTCCGAAGTCACCAGCGCTGCGTGCGTGTAGACGAGTAAAGCAAAGTCAAGAGACGGAACCGATTCGTGCGAACAAACGCGGCGCCGGAGAGCGCAGGAGGATGGAAGCCGGACGCGCCGGCGAAAACGTAAATAGCTGCAAGGGTCCCGCATGTTTGTCGATTCAAGTAGAAGCCTTGAGTGTGGAGCTCAGCTTACTCCGGTCCAGTGAAATCTGCAGTCGTTTGTTTTAAAGCTTCAATATCTGCATAAAAGCTCTGGCCTGGGCAGCACATTAATATATACGGTGTGGCAGCACAATTTGGCGTCAACCCAAGTAAAGCTAACCCTTCGCAACGTGTGTAATTTTGGCGGCTGTCGCTGGTGCCCACCGGCGTTGCGGTCGCTGGCAGAACGCGTAGGAAGGCGAACGACAGCGACCGGGAAACGCGTGCTTTCGGTTTGAAATCTTTTGTCGGACGTTTGAACCCTGCCGAGGTCTCGGAAGTTCAGCGAAGTGGACTTTTGCGCGAAAGCCTCTGCTGGGGGCGATAATGAATGCCGAGAAGGACACGAAGCATCTGAACGTTACCTCCAGGCTGGGTTTGATTTCACAATTCAGTCTAGACACAGTAATCCCAAGAAAAACAGGCTTTGTAAAGGGAGAGAGTCCTTCAGCCCAGCATGTGCTGAGAGCCCCAGACGCCTGGCAAATATCAAATGCGTTTGCATGCGGTGTGGAGGAGGGGGCTGCTGTTTAATTCTGTGGTCTTATGGACTGTCGTGAGGTTAAGACCCTGTCTGAGAAGCACGTTGCCGCCTCGCACCACGTGTCCGCCATACACACCACTGTTTGGTGCTTTCCTCCTCCGGCGTGACCCAGCTTGTTGCCCAGCAGCATCTGCATATGGTTCCCGAGCTCGTCCGGAAGTGGGGGAGGGGGGGGTCCATCCGATGGTCGATAACATGGTATTTCAGCAACGCACACATCGTGACCTGACCTTCCGGAGCAGGCCACGCTGCCGAAAGCGTTCGCCAAAGACTTTTCAAAGTACGGAGGAAACTTGAGGCCGACGGACGGGCGTCGCGTTGGTTCGCCGCGTGTTAGGCCTCGGTTTTGATCAACAGGCGGAGAAGGTAGCCACAGGGCTGCTTTTTGAGACTTTCACTTAGTTCCTATTCCTTCTACTCTTGCTTTTAATAAACTACACAGAAGAGTTGCTTCAAGACAGTCGTATTAATGATGCTCTATAATTAGACAGAGGAAGAAGAACCGTGTAAATGATATTTTCTAGAGGCCATTGCGGCGAAGGAGAAGCTCTTATTAAACTGAAGCATCCCTCGACGCAAATAAAAATACAATAAGTCGTTTTGTCGGCAGCTTAAATCGAGCTTCGTTTATCCGGCGCTTTTGTCGGCGCTTTGGTGCTGTTTGAAGGAAGGTCTTTAGTAGAATTATTCTTTTCAGCCGTGCACTTTGCACCGTACGCTTGGCCTGTGCTTTCAGTGCCGATCTGGCGATGTTCTTCTGAACGCACACAGGCTAAGTGAACACCGCAACGATACGTGGGGGGAAAGTCTTTCGCAAAACTGCGCTCCAGTCGCGGCGTCTCACGGGCCCCGTGTGTTCGAGCGGAGCAGAAGAAACTGTGTTTTCTCCTATTCCCTTTTCTGTGGGCGGAACCGTGGCATCTGTAGCTCAGGTTCAAATGTTTTAATGCTGAAACCGTGGTTGGAATTCGCCATAGATGAAGATTTAAGTGTTTTTTTTTTCCACTTAATAAACTCTTGGCTGTCGGACACAGTCCAGGCCTTGATTTTCTCAAGCTTGTTGCTCGTGCTTCCGGATCTCTGTTTTTCCAGATGTTGTGAATTTGCTCATCTCGTGACATGTCAACATTTGGTGCTTCAGCACTTCTTATGCCTGCTTTCGAGCTCGACTGTGATGTCTCGTGTCTGCTCTTTTCTCCCCACCCTCAAGTCAAGTTTGACAGCTGCCGGGAAGACGGAGCCGTGGGGTTCGAGAGCAGTGACCCCAGCTTCAACGTGAGGACGGACGGGTCCATCTACACCGAGAGAGAAGTCTCCAATCTGTCGGAGCCGGTGCAGTTCGTGGTGACCGCCCGGAGCAGTCCTGACATGCCCATCTGGGAGACCACGGTCAAGCTGGCTTTGGCAGGATACTCGCCGTCTCCTCCCACCTCTCGGGTGAGCACCGCCCCCCCAGTGGTCCTCCCGTCTCAGGACAAGAAACATCCGTCGTCCTCCGCTTTGCACGCATAAAACGTCCCCCCCACGCCGCGACGCCACCGGCTCAGTCACCCTCTCGCGTTACAAAATCACAGGCTAATTTGTTTCGTTGCTGAATAACCGTTGACAGGAAAAAATGAGAATATACAGATCCTGCTTCATATACCCAGCGTGTTTTGTGATCTCTTCTTACACAATATTTCTCGCTTCTAACAATAGAGTGACAGCCACTTGAGCCTTGTGGTTTTTTTTTTCTGTCAGCTGTGCTTTTTCCTACAAATAAATCCACTCTTGTGCAGGGTATCCTTGGATGCCCCAGTATCTCATCTTCCTAAAGCACCTCCGATCCAGGACAGTCAGGGGTCTACCTGGGCCGCAGAGCTACGGGTCACGCTTCCGGTCGACCCGCTCAGGAGGTTCGGGTGGCCAAAGCGACGAGGCACAGCAAAGAGGGGGACGGTCGCGGTCCGTCCTTCCCGCTAACATCGCAGGGCCTTCATCCTGGTAGCGACTCTCCCACAGACAAAGAGGATGACGGGTTTCGCGAAGCTCCCTCTGGTCGTCCGGTGTCACGGTACTGTCCTCGTCCTGAATGAATAACTCAAACTCTCATTCCGCGTCGACAATTTGGAGCCCTGGAGGACGTCGCCGTGCCATTTGTAGCTGTTGAATAAGTAGCAGGAGGGAAGCTGCGAAGCTCTTTGCTCAGTGGAGACTGATGGAGAGTGGAATCGCACCCCACCTGGTTGGCAGGGATACCTCAGAAAGACGACTAACTTAGTCTCCCTTGTAGGTTGGTAATGTTACCCTGGTAACAGACCAGTGATGTCAGCATTAATGCAGCTCTCTGCTGTCTTCAAAATAGCAAGTGTTTGACCTCGGATCGCGCTCGCTGTTTCACTCGACTCGGCTCCATCCGCCCTCCACGTTCACACGCCAGAAACCTCACGTATCAGTGTAAAAAAAAAAAAAAAAGTTTAAGAAAGAAGAGACGCACCCCGGTTTTTTTCAAGCTCCAGGAGGGGGAAGCCGAGTGGATCGGAGGGAAGAACGTTATACGTTTTGAAGATCTGTGAGCGATACGTCGCGCGGGGAGAAGGTGTAGGTCCGTAACACCACGCCGTCACATCTGAGAGTCAACAGCGTGGAGTCGGGTGGAGGGGAGGAATCAGATTAAGACGTGAAAACGTTCGCAATTATCGGGCTGCCGGGGCACGATTTCAGAAGAGCACAAAAGCAGTTGACAGATATCCTGCACTGGCCCCGGCCAAAGCGGCTCCCCGAGCAGATTAAAGATATCGGTAACACCGGCGAGAACTCGAACGCTTTATTTCAATCGACCTCTAATGGAATCACTCTTGTGAGCGCGTGGCCTCAAGTTCTCCTGGCTGGTGGTCTCCCCCGGTGTCTTTGTGAGCACCGCACGCGCACCTGAGACTTCCTGCGATGACGCTCAGCTCGGCAGGAGCGGAGACACCCGGAAGGTCCCGCGTTTTATTTATTTAAGCTATCGCGCGCCACAGGTAGAGTCTAAAAATACCTCGGGTTGATTTCACGACCTTCTGATGTGCTTTTCTCCAGCATCAGGACGACGGTTAAGTCTGGATGCGTGGAGGAAGGAGTGGCCTTCTTGGTTGTGTTATTTTGCTCTCGCCTCACTATGCCGTGCCCTTTTAGAGACAAGAACTCTAGTTCTAGGCAGGAGGCCGGTGCGAAGGCCCTCTCTGTGGTTTCCGACAGGTCTGACGCCACCTTCTTGCTCCCTTATGCAGAGGTCTCCAGATCTCCAGCCATCAGGGGATCCTTCATCTCCACAGGCTCCATTCAAGCCTGGAGGACACTGACCCGTTTCCTCTTCTGCCACAGTGGGTCTGGTTGCCCGGCCTGTGCCTCGTCCTTGGTTACACATTCATCAGTATTCCTCTGAGAGCCGTCCTCCTGGATCAGGGCCTGTCCTATCTTCCGTGAGGCTGAGCCTGAAGATGGACACCTGTGAGCACAGCCTAGCAAGAGAGGCCTGGGCTCACATATCCTGTTTGCGCTGATGTTTCTGTTTGTTTTTTTTTTTTCCTGTGCACTTATTTATCAATGCACAATGGTCCTGGTAGGGGCCGGTGAACTCCCCATAGCAACGCTCCGTCACGGCACACAGAAGGGATCAGACAAGGGGAGGTGGGTGGTTTTGCTTAACCTCCATCTTCTTCATTTATCAAATGCGCTCTCCTTGAAAGCTTCCTTTTCTTCCTTAGACAGAAAAGCACCGGAAAGGGAGTCCCTTTGTTTGGACTCTCCTGGTCTTGATCCTCATGTTCTACTTTGTAGTCATTTTGTCGACAGATCTCAGCAGGTCCTCACAGTGGGATGGGACCTGCTATATCTGGAAGTGTTC
The DNA here is from genome assembly GCA_900497675.1 of Arapaima gigas. Taxonomy (NCBI): domain Eukaryota; kingdom Metazoa; phylum Chordata; class Actinopteri; order Osteoglossiformes; family Osteoglossidae; genus Arapaima; species Arapaima gigas. Next base: position 187,651 of record UFQX01000927.1, read on the forward strand.
CTGAACTCAGGGTTTCTGGAGCTGCACAGCCTGCTTGAAAGGACTCTGGAGAGGATTGAAAAATTAACCATCTGAGAGTTTTTTATTATTATTATTATTATTATTATTATTATTATTATTATCATCAGAAGTGCAGCTCTGAATAAACTTTACCGCCCGGAAGCGCAGACCTGGGCTCAAACACAACACCTCTCCTCTTCTGCTTACCTCAGAAGTAGATTTGTCCTAAACAATTGCTCGTGCATCACGGCACAAAGTTTTCTGGATGACTTCAGAGGACACTCCGCTAGCTGTGTCACTGTCATTGAAACGCCTTTCGGCGGTGATGAATTTCCGTGGTCAGAGCAGCATCTGGAGCGACGACAAGGGGATAACAGTTGTGTACATTTCTCAGCGCGGATTAAATTTATGCAGAAGTCCTCTCGAAACAATGAACCTCGGGAACTGTTGCGAGTCTTTAAGCGCGTCGTTCACACGAGGTGAAAATAGTCAGAGACCCAATATAGGCGAATAACGTTTCTCGCACACGTGCGACACCACAGCTACCCCCCCCGCGAGCAGACGACTTACGGAACTTTTTGCGTGGCTCCGTTCGGCAGTTTCACATCGACGCGTACTTTCTGAGCACAGCTCAACACTGCAACACCCGAGCTTTGCCAGCTGGAAGAAAGGTCAGCCTTGTTTCCTCACCATTGACCAGAGTGACTTCTAGCGTTAGTCAACTGTTCCCCTCCTTATACAGAGTAGTATTCCTGCCGAATACCTTTCTCGAGAGTATTAGAGCAGGAGTGGGACTGAAACCCATGTCCTGTGATTATAAGGTGATGGCACTGAATACTAAGCCCCCTGCTCTGTTCTTCCATGCAGAGTAGGACCCCCCCTTCCGGACTGATAGACCAATGCTTGGCTTTGCCGAGGGGTAGAACATTTGCCAAAGGCCTCCTTTTGCTTCCGCATGATGGTAAAACCACGGGAAAAGCCCTGGCAACAGCGACGCTCGAGAGCACCTGGAAAACAAAGGTCCAGAGATCAAGCGAACGTCGTCCGTGTCGAGCTCCTGGCGCGTCATCTCTGAGCGGCCCGACGGAGGCCTCCACAGCGTCAAAGTCGATGCGGGGGTTTGCATCGGTACCAAAGGATGCTGCGAGGGTTTGAACAAAGATAACCCCTCAGCAAAAAACCGACCGCACTTTATCGGAACCCGAAAAAGCCGGATTATTACGTTTGGATGCGGGAAGTGACTTTCTGTTGAATAATAGCGTGTTTGGGCTGACGGATATCAAAGCCCGTCTGGCTGGAAGGAGAGGGTAGCCGGCTGCCTGCGGTGGCAGCGGCAGAGCCGAACCTGAGCTCCGGGCTGGTATTATTTCACACTCGCTGACTCCTGCTTGCAGAGGAGGGGGTGGTCCAGCATGCGCCAGAATGTCTGCTAACTTTATTATGTGGCTCTTCCAGCAGAAAGCATATGCTGGCTTTGAGTTCGCTTGTTATGATCTGGACTTCTTCTCCCCCCCCCCCTCGATATCCTGGCACCTTTAAACGCTCGGCGCTGCCAGGGTGCGGCTGTGGACTCGGCTGAGAATTCTCTACGCTTGTATTAGTGGCGTGGAAGTATCGGCTGGAATGAAGTACTGCTGTCCGCACTGCAGTTTCCTTTTGGCGTGGTGCTCGGCCTCAGTTTCTTAAGCAAACCATGCCGGAACACGTGTTGGGTGAATTTGCAAGCTGCTCCAGATGAAAAGGCCCCCCGAACAAATAAATTTACGACAAGTGGGAACATGTGTGGATGGGGAGCAGCTGGTTCTCATTCACCGTTGCTAATCGGCCACCTTAACTGCGTGTCGATAGCCCTTCCGGTATATTCCGTTTGATATGTAGGCGCTGCTAATGCTGTGGTTTGTCACGTCAAGTGTATTTGGAGAGCAGGGCTGTTGAGTCGATGTGCTATTTAGGGAGATAAGCGCGTTATCGTTGCTTGAGCAGCAATGATGAGGATTCCTCGACGTGGCTCCGCGGTTCCGCCAAACAGGCGGGGGCCCGGACCCCCGGTTCCCGGGCGGCCGCGGCTCTCGCCGCAACCGGCTCCTGTACCCCCACCGCCATGCAAAATCCTCCCGCAGACAAATGGCCGCGTTAACGGTCCATCGCGAGCTACCTGCAAGCGCGAGGGAGCAACAAGCAGCTGGAGCGAAAGCAATTTCGACAGGGAGCACCTGTCTGCTACCCCGACCGCCCCAAGACGGAATTATCAAAGGTGCAATCTCAACTGGAGCGGTCAGGCCCTAAAGTCAAACCCACCGAGCACAAGCTTACATAAAAACGAACGCGTTTGCCTGGGCTTAGCTCACATCTGTCAGATCCCTCCCGCCGTCGGGCTTTGTTTGCATCGATAACTTTGACTGCGTGCATTTGGCTCGGCAGCTCGTGGCCTCTTCAGCCAGACCATATGTGGGTTAGACGCTGGAGCAGAGATGGGTTCATTCGGGCAGCAGGAATGACCTGGGTATGGAGGAAAGAACTTTTAATTCAGGAGCCGCAGCGGCACCGGACTGTAAGGCATTCGTAGGGGCATCCTTCTTCTTCAAAGAGACGCATAGGATGTGGAGATATCGCAGGTCTACTCATACCACTTGAGAACTTGCCTTTAGCCTAGGCCTGGTTTGAGTCTCTCCGCAGCTCTAATCCACAGCAAACGTTCACATTCATGTCTTCTCCATACCTGCTGTAGGAGACCCTGGCCAGCGATGTGCCCTCCCTAAACCGTCCTCCCGGAGGATCCCCTCCCGGCTTTATTTCACACGAGGTCTTGGTGAACTACAAGCACCTCTCCAGGATGCAAATCTGATGATCTAAGGCCAAAACAACCTCCAGGAGCACCTTGCACTAAATGAGGCGCTTGTGGGAAGTTGAGGAAGGCGCCCAGAGAAAAGACGTCCGGTCCGGAGAACCCTGACAGATTCGCGCCGTCATCCTTTAACGCTCATCTTGCGTCTTTCCACCAGCAACACGGGGCGACTCGTCGGGTGAGGCGGGGGGAGGGGATTTTAAAAAGAAGGGAGAAAACGGAGGGGGTATTAAAACACCGCTTCTTTATATGTAAATATATGGTGATTGGGTCTTGTGGAGAACCCTGAATTAATGAGCTGATCTCATTGTCGTAGCTCCCTGACAGATTGTCATATTGGGACCTGCGACTGCGGTTCACCTATTTAGCTCAACATCATTCGTATTCATTTTCCGCCGTTTGACAAAAGGAAACATGAAAACAAATGATTCGGCGCCCCCGTGGGAAATAATGTTAGGTACACGTTATCTCCATTCCGCAACATATTTAACCTGTTCTAAATCTGCGTGGGCCCAGACAGGCAGAAATTCCCAGGGACCTTATGAATTATTCTTATTGAGACGGCTTGTCGTCGTCTCCGCGCGCGCAAAATAGCAGTGGGCCGCAAAGGTCGCGAACCGAGCGATTTAAATCGCTCGTGTCACACGCCGATTTATTGATTAAATCCGTCTCAGGTGCGTGTTTAATATAGGATGCGAGTGATTCATTTTTAACTGCACATAAATGCGCGGCGGGAAACTCTGCACGGAGGCGGAATTACCGCTTCCACATGTCCGCCAGCCGGTAATGTAGGTTAATGCGTCCGGGTGCGGTTGTGGCGTTTCACGTGAACGCCCGTTGTTATCCGTGGGCCCCGTGGCTTCCGGTGTGGCTTTTGGCGGCGCTTCGGAAAACCACGCGCCAACGAATAAATAAACGATGCTCGCTTCGAGTGTCCGTTCCGGCCCTCGAGGTTCCGTTGGATTTGATGTGATGACGGCTGTTTTGTTGTGACTCGCATGAGCACCCAAAGAAGGGAGAAGTTTAGCCTGGCTGGATCAGGGCTAAGGGACCTGCCTCTGGCGCTTGGCTTGAGAGTGGTGTTTGGCGGCGTAGCCTGGTTGGCCTTATCCCAAAACGGCAGTGTGGAGCCATCTCCGCAAGCTAAAGAGTGGAACCTAGACGGTGTGGACCTTGACAGTGAAAACTGGCTCTAGAAACATAGAACATCTCCTCTCTGCTGGGACGGGAGCTTTAACTGGTGAAGAAGGTGCAAGAAATAGCAGTTGGTTTGACCTCTTTGCATACCTTGGGTTCTAGAACCAGACTCCTCTGTTGAGGGTGGTCTCCGTCCTGTTTTGGAGTTCCTCTTCACGAAAGGCAGTGGGGCGGGAATGAGGATCCTCACAGGTGCTGGAGTTGTCCCCAGTGGGTGGAAAGGGTGCCTCAGTGTGGCTGCAGTTTGTAAAGAAGGAAGTTCTGTTGTTTGTGTGTATCAGTTGTGAGTTTTCAGCCTTTTTGAGGGTGGTGGGTGAGGAACTCGAGACGGCATCGCTCACTGACTCTTTAGTCCTGGCGACACGTGGGGGGGGGGGTGACTAAGAGGAATGGCCTGATGTATTTGAACTCAAGCGTTAAATTGTTATTGGACATCCGTGCTAGTCGTGGATAACACCATGGTCGAAACCAAGGAGGTTCATAAGTGCACCAGAATACACTGGGCCAAAAGTTAATGACAGACTTTGTGGTCGTATCATCTGACTTAAGGCCGTGTGTTTTGGACAATGGTGTGACACGTGGGACAGAGCTGTCAGATGATTGCAGCTTGGCAGCGGGTCGGATTTGACATACGGGGCGCTGGCAGGACAAATTTGGGAGACCGAAACATTCTGTGAGGGTTTTCTGGGAACAACTGGCAGACGACTCAGTGCACGGCCGATTTAACTCTGACCTCTGAGAAACCTTCTCGCTTTTCCCGCGTGAGGTTGGAGATGCTGAATGGGCCATGAAAAAAGCCAAGACTGAACTGGAAAAGAATGCATCAAAAAACCAGAGGAAACGGAAAAACAATAAAACAATAGAAGACATAATCAGTGTGACAAACTGAAAAATCCATGTCAAAATTCTCTTTCAATCAGCTTTTTGTGCTAAATTTATACACATTAAGTCTTTTCTAATGACGCGACTGGTGTTTACTGTGTTTTACCACGCTGAAGGCGTGGGTCGGTAGTTACGCCGGTGTTTTCCGATGGGCTGGGAGCTCATCGTTTATTACTTTTCCTCCCTTTGAAACAACGGCAAATAGACACGCTGCCCCTGGAAAATGCGTCAACCGACACGTTTTCAGGGACGGGTTACGTTCGGATTCCAAACGTTTCCTGCACTTTCTGTTCGGATGTGTTCTGTTCAAATTGTTTCCAGTTTCTTCTTTATTTTACCACTAAGGTTTTTTTATTTGTTTCTTTGCCACGTGCCGGTGAGCGCAACCCTTCCGTTGCTCAATAACCGGACATGTTGCGAATCGGTCGCCGGTCAGCGATCGACATTTTTCCCCGCCGCTGCGGGGCTTTTGTTGCTCACTAAGCGAACATTTCCAGCTTTGTCAGCGTCGCTCGCGAGCACGCGGTGGACATAAACCAGATGTAAAACAAAAACCACGAGAAAAGGAAAACCCCGGACCGGAAAAACAACGCAGAACAGAAATCCGCAAAGTGCTCGCCTGAAACCGGCCATTAGCTATTTTCACACGAATTTCTAGTTGATCGATACGCCGATTATTTCCTCTTCTGTTCCATCGGTTCTCCATTTGCTCGCTTGTTTGATCTATTGTTTTCCGGTTTACTTTTTCCTTTTTCAATGTGTGTTAACAATTAATGGATCGCAATTGTTTTTCACATGGCGCTCCGGGTTCTCGCAGCCTGCTGCTGCTCAAAAGCCCAAACACAGCAACAGAGGGACCCGGTGTTTTCGTACGCCTGGCCGCTTTAACAGGGGGTGGCAGTCGTGCTGACTCGAGTACCCTTCACTTAGGTGAAAATGGCTTGGCAGGGAGAGGTGTCTATTAGGCGCTCCCCACGGGCCGCCGTCGAACGAGGTCGAGGTCGGTGCTGCTGCGAAGTAAACACTGAGGTTTCTGGGTAAAGCTTTTGGTGCCATTTGCACGACTTCGGCCCAATCGCCGGGCTAAACCTTGTCTTTCGTCTTTGTTTCAGACCGGGGAGGGAGAGGGCGGCACCCCTAACCTAAACCCAGAGCCCAGCGTCGTCACGTTTCCACGGAAACAACCGATGGGCTCCAGCGGGCTGCGACGGCAGAAGAGGGACTGGGTCATCCCGCCAATCAATGTTCCGGAAAACTCCAGAGGGCCTTTCCCCCAGATGCTTGTCAGCGTAAGTAAAAGGACAAGGGCGAACCAGACACCTTCTTTTGTCTAACACCAAATTAGCTCTGTGCTGAGACGCCTCTTTCGCAAAACACGTTTCACTCTGTCCTTCCCTCGCGCTCTCTCTCGTTCCGTTTACCGGTCCGGCACTGCCGAGGTTCCCGCGTCCTCCGGCGCCGACGTCGGCCGCTCGGCCCGGACGCGAACGTCGTGCACCACGTTTATCGGGGAACGAACAAAGCGTGAGCTTGCCGTGGCTGTAGATGGGTTTTGGGAAGGCCTACAAAGAAGATTAGTACAGCCATCAGCTTTGCAAACAATTACATTCTGTTTGGAAACGCGATTACGCCAGGGTCTGAGGACAGGTACGCTAACGCCAGGGTGGCTTCTGCTCAAACAGAACCTCAGCTCAATGCTGAGCATGGTGAGGCAATGGAAAGACCCTCGCGGTACGATGGTATTAACCGGTCAGGGGAGCAGGGAGCATCGTAGGTGTAGAGCTGTTGTCTTACAGTCGAAGGACCCGGTCTGACGTCTCCTGACGTCTCCTCCTGGTCTCCCGCTGTGGCCCCCGAACTTACGATAAAATTTACTGCAGGTACCTCAAGGTGTCGTCGTATGTCCCTTTTATACATACAACAAATAACCTGTAGGAGAAGCTGGTCTAATGTTTGCTTTTCCCACAAAAAGAGACACATGCATATGTGAGCTTGTACCACTTTTTATAAAGCTGGACCAAACCAGTGTTTATATACTTGCAACAGCAGATTGAGGCCTTTGTGCGGAAATCGGTGGCTGAAAGAATCAGACATATAAAGCTTGGGATCTTGCTTTTTATGTAATGACCCCCTTTAATGCCCACAGAGCGAAATTGTGCAATAAGGGAGAAACATGTTCTCCCAAATTTATTGTTTGGTTACTGGGCTGTTTTTCTATTACAATTAGGCGAGTAACACGGCGACACAATACAATTCAGCAAAACCCGCGACTTTGGCAAAGCACAGAAATCACAGTGTGGGGGAAAGGAGCGCATAGGAACAAAATATCATGAATAAGTAAACACGCACATAAATGAACTGCAGTGCAGAAAATGCGCGAGAAGTTTCCGGAAAGCTGAGGGAAGGGAAAAAAAAAAAAAAAAAAGTCGAGTTGGTTTGTCTTTCGCAGCCCTGGAATTCAGTTATGTGGTCGAGATGAAGAAAAAACATCATGTTTATTAGCTCACCACGTGGTGAAGCATCTCACAGTCAGCTTTTTTTTTTTTTCTTAAAAACAAAAACCTTTCTGACTTTTGCTTTGACTTTCAGTTTTGCAAAGGAGCTTTTGCCTGCCCCGTTTTCATGCCGTCCCGAGGGACGGCCTGCAGATCTACTTAAAGGGTTTTTATAGAAAAGGAAAAACGGGGGGGGGGGGAATAAACTTTCTCCTTTTGTTCGGGAAAAGAAGTTTCTGGTGAGACTTAGAACGGAATGCAAAAGCTCCAGCCATCTCCTGCAGGCCGCTGGGGGTCACACGAAACCAGGGGCAACATGAGGGAGAATTACATATGTATGAAACAGGATTTGGAATGAGAAGTGTAGCGTGTGGATAAGAGAATACACTACTGGGCTCTAAATAAGGCCATCTGGACGGGGAGAGCGCTCACAGTAAACAGACTCAGGAACCGGAAAGCGGAGATGCATGTTGATTTCTCCGTCGGAGCTGGAGGCGGTTCGACGGGGGTCGAGGAGAACGTCGGCCTCGCGACTCGGTGTATCGGCATAGAAGAACGGAGAGCATCGGTGGAAAAGGCCTCGGTTCCTACTGTTGGTTGACGTGAACGGACCTCGGTTGGCGTTGTAAATGTTTGTTTGGCTGGAAAAGCCTTGTAGCTTATTGTGACGTAACTAAGTAAGACCGGTGGCAGTTTAGTGGAAATGGCCGCGATACTCGGGGTAAAATACCCGGGAAGACGAGTCACGGTTTGGCAGAAACGGCCTCAATGTTGGACAAGCCTGACTGAGAAACCTGGTGTTTGAGGGGGGAGAAATAGCACCGAATTCTTGTTCTACTTTGGTCCTTGGCGGAAGCTGGCGTGTGTTTTGTGGATAAACACCTCGGGAATTACTTCTCAGCGAGAACTTTGGTCTCGGTGTGGCGGGAAGCCCTCGATGGCCCCGATTGTAATAGAACCATCACAGTTTAAACGTAATTCTTCATCCCGGCTCGCGTCTTCATTCTCCTCTCCGTTTTCCTTCTTGTGGACCACGGCGCGGCTTTGCAGTCACCTGCTCAGGTCCTCGGAGGATTACGAATTGCGTTTGTTTTCGTTCAGGGCCCTTTGCGTTGGTGACTTTGTCGGTGACTTTAAGGCATTTCCTCAGTGCCGAACGCTATTTTAGGGTCAGCTGTTGTTGTTTTTTTTTTTTTTTAACTTTCCCGGGTGCCCATTATTGCCCGCTTTTTTGTCTTGGCCAGTTTGGAAACTTTCCATCCAACTTAGAAACAGCTCTCCGGAGCCGGCGAGGTCAGAAAAAGTTGAAGAGCGAAGTGAAATGTCGTCGAGCGCAAACCGTGAGCGAAGGAGAAAGTTTCGACGAGCGCCGCCAGCCCGGAATGTTCCAGACCTGGGCTATGACACCATTACTCAGTGTGCAGCCCTGTGCAACATGCTGATACTTACCTTGTTTAATGACCTGTGAAGCCAATACACACGGTAATGGGGTGTTCTGTCATCGCCCGGGCGGATGAGTGACATTCCCGAGATGCGGACGCCTCCCGTCAGAAGGCCGCGTCTCTCCCGGGCCGCGGCGGCCGTCACCGTCAGCTGCCGCTCCCCCGGCTGCCTGCCCTCGGCCTCGGGGCGGTACCCGGACGCCGTCGTGCCGCTGGCCTGCGCTCTGCCACAGCGGAGCGCGTGAACACACCGGTCCCCGTCCCTCCTGCCGTGAGCACTTTGAGGGGTGATGACGGGTGGGCACGTGGAGCGTGAGACCCCGCGTTCTCCAAACTCGCCAACATTCTTCCTGGCTCTCGCTCATCCTCCTGCACGCGACGGTGACCGAAAAGAAAGAGCTGTCGATTTTCATCAGTTTATTATTTTATTTTTTTTTGCCCCCACCCCCCCCCCGAAGCTGCCCATTGATTCGCCCAATTCTCGATCTCATGCGCTGAATCGGCCATTAAAGTCCGCCGCCAAACAGTACCCATATTACCAAAAGTCTGAAAATAACACGCTTGCAATCCAGCACAAACCGAAAAGGTTTTCTTTAATTTCTGCGTGGTTTCCGTCGTCCGTGGCGCTTGTGCGACGTGATCTGAGGGCAAAGTGCAACGAGAAGTTTCGAATAAAGTTACATTTTTCAGACCGTAAAATTGGCCAAAGTGAACCTAAGCTAAGCGAGTGAAAGCAGTGACTGGTAACAAAGAGCAGTGAAAGCGGTTAAAGTGCTAAACGGCGGCGCTTCGGTGGCCTTGAGCAGATAGTTCAGCTGGTCCTCCTCGAGCTGTTGTGCTGCTGTTTGCAGACACTGGTTTGCGTTTTCTGTTTCGTATCATCCGATAAGCCTCGAGAACTTGTCTTTGCTTAACTGGATGTCGTCGCCGAGGTCCACGGTTCCTCCATTATAAGCAGATTCTGGTTCAGTCGGTTCCTGCCTGAGATTCCGTCCCATATATACTTCCAACATCAACATAGTACAAAGGCTTCTTGTCTTGCAATCCATTTTTTGTATCTCAGTCTTTAGCCAGGCTGCTCTTCCAAAGCTATAAACTGAGACTCTTCAACCTCAACTGTGCGTTGAGAATCTTCCTGACACGATGGTGAAATTCTTTCCTGGACTTGTCTTTCCACAAGGTACGTTGTATCCAACCTCTTTGTCTCATACTGAGGTACTTGTGCCATATTTCCAATAGCGGTCTCACCTTCCAGTTGGATATTCTGGCTTTGGACTACCTTCCCACGCTTGAGTCCTAACATTTGTCTAGGCCAAACTCCATTTTGATGTCATCCCTGAACACTTGGGCTGCGGCGACCGCCTGCTGCAGCTGATCTTCATTCCTTGCAATTTGCTCCAAGTTGTCCGTGCAAAAGCGGAGGGCGATCTTGTTCTCCTTCTCAATTTCCGATTCCGTGGGACGTCTAGTGCGCACGGCTGTGAGCGGTAAGCAGAAAAGCAAGGGGTGAGCTTTCCTTTTCAGAGGTGGCCTGCATGGAAAAAACCAAGTCTCTGTCCCCTGTCTGTCAACATTATTTCTACAAAATGAGTAACTGTTCTACATGAATTCTACATTTCCAAGGCTGCTACTATCCACGTACGAGGTACGGTGTTAAATGGTTTCTTGTAGTCTATCCATCCCATTGTATTCACTATTCTTCTTCTTCTTCTTGTATTATTCTCATTGCTACAGCCGGTATCAGTCTCCGTGCTTCAGTACAAAAAGCAAGTACCCGTGCAAATATGCATCTTACCGAGCAACTGAAAGCAGCAACTGGTTCAGTCATCCGATGTGGTCAGGTGTAGTAATAAGAGTTTGTACAGGAGGCCACGTGACACTCAGTCAGGCAAGACGTCTCGTACGAGACCGCTCGGGGTCTCGGATGTTTCCTCTGTTCTCCTCACTGCCACGTCATGTTAGGGGGGGCAAACCCGGGCAAAAGGACCTCTTAGACACGTGACATAACAGCCAGATCTTCACCTTTGGCTTTTACCCGAGTTTCGGTTTCAAGAGATGTTCCACCACCCCGGCGTGGAAGCTATTCCTGTTGTTTATTTAATGGCATGCAGCTTGGTAATAAAGCAAAAGCCTGTTATTTCAACCTTCAGCAACAGATGACAGACTGTGGCAAAAGCACTGAAATTATCTACGTATATATAATTTTCTTGAGTCTCCGTCAACACAAAAATTACAGCAGTTTAGGTTTTGCATAAATGTTTAGGGACATAAACCCACCCCTCGCCACCCAACGTGTAATCCGAGAAATACAGCCTCATTATATTCATCTTGTCAAGTACATCTTTGGACAAACGGTTATCCTTTAATAAACGCCACTCGTAATAATATTGACATTGAATAAAGGAAGCTGTCCTGACCGCCGAAGCCCAAAGCAGAATCAATCCACCGCGACAAATATTTCGTATCAAACTTTTTAACTTTCTGCTATTGATTTTGAAGAGAGAACAGTCGGGCAGAAGTGCTCCTTCTCACAAGGCCTGGGTACCCCTGCAGCGTGGAGACCGATTCGAAGTTACGGAACCACTGCAAGTTCCGCGTGGTGTTTCTTGCAGAGGAAAAAACAAAAACGTTGTTTGCAGACCAGTGTAGGAGCCCAATTGGCATTTCATTTTTCAGTCATCCTGAGTCTATCCCAGAAACGTAGGGCCTTGATCCAGGGTGGAATGCAGACAGGATGCCAGTCCATCACAGGACACACATTTAAATTTATTTATTTAAAAAATTCACCACCACCACCGACCACCATTCGCCAGCCCCGACCACCACCGTTCACCACCACCGCTACTGAAAACCACCAGCAACCGCTACCATTCACCACCACCACTACTGAAAACCACCAGCAACCGCTACCATTCACCACCACCACTCACCACCACCGTTCACCACCACCAATACTGAAAACCACCAGCAACCACTACCATTCACCACCACCACTCGCCACCACCACCGCCATTCACCACTACCACTATTGAAAACCACCAGCAACTGCCNCCGTTCACCACCACCAATACTGAAAACCACCAGCAACCACTACCATTCACCACCACCACTCGCCACCACCACCGCCATTCACCACTACCACTATTGAAAACC
>UFQX01000928.1:11614-131812 GCA_900497675.1 Arapaima gigas
TTTTCCCCCCCCCCCCCCCCGCGCGCCCCCCGCATCCAATATTGCATAATTGTTTAATTCTCCTATAATTGCACAGGGACCAGGGGCAATTTCTGCATTTTTCCTTTACCACTATGAGAGAGAAAGCGTGTGCGAGTGTCGTGAAGCTTTACTCCTGTAATCCATAGCATGTGGACGAGATGTGCGTGTTTGCGAGCGCTGCAGTCAGTTAAACTGGCTTGCATCCCACCGGTTCGTCTGTAAATAATGTTTGGGATGTGGAGGCCGAGGAAGAAAACACGCAAACGTGCGCTAGTCAGTGTTTTTGTATCGAGACAGCCTTTAGAGCAAAAAAATAAATAAAAACGAGCCGATGTTGTTCAGATGGTCTAACAGCTGCTGAGATTGTAGCAGGTGAAAATGGCAAACAGGAGGTAATGGAGGCTAAGAATGTAATACTAAAAGTTATAACTGTGTGGGAGACGCTGGTCTCACACCACTCAGCGTTCGGCAGGTGGCCAAAATCCAAGTTTGGGGCTTGCAAACGCAAAGAAATGCTTGCCTTTCCGAAGCAACAGGTATTATGTGAACCTCCTTCAAACCTGAATGAGAGGATCTTATGGTTTGACCTTTTTTTCATTTTAACATGGTAGCCCAAAGATGGCTGGTGATACAAATTTGTAAAATAAATATAAGGAACTGAATGTTACTAAAGAGATAATTGCTCTGGTGAGGTTCTGTTCGGCTTTTGGGGAGGTTTACTGAAACCAGGACCACCTCACCTTCGTACAACATGCTTAGTACAATGCTAGAAAAATGAGCTGGGATATACAGTTGCGATTCAGAGAAATGACGGGTGAAACGTCGGTTAGTGAAGCTCTAGTCCTGCAATATTTCCACCACTCTGTGTTCTGCAGTTTCTTGCCGGCACTGTTTTATCACCATGTCATCATAACCTAGTCGGCTTCTGAGCAGGAAGCCCCCATTCTCAGGTGTTAAATCAGACAGGACGGAATGAAAGAAGCAGAAAAAGAACGAGACCAAAGAAGACCAGGATGTTGCTGGAAAGGGGTGTTAAGATGTCAGATGATGCTGTGATTCCTTTTGGTTTCAGGACCTGGCAGCCAGGTGTGTGGTATCTTGTCCACGGTCTCCCAGTCACCTGGGGTTTGCATGTCAGTTCTGACAGAAACCTAAACCTCAGCTTTAGACCTCCCCAGGATAAGTTCTTACAGCTGGTTATTTGGGTGGCAACGACAGACAGGTACATCACCTATTTTCCCTAAGCATCCATCCTTTTCAAAGCGAACATTTTTGTATCGATATTTCGTTTCTATTATAAGAAGGGAAAAAAGTCTTCTTCATCATTTGATTCTGACAGGTACTTGTTGACAAAAAAAACGAACAAAGTCTGAACGTTATTGTTTTTCTTAGAAGGTAAAAGAAGGTTGTGACTGATGGATTTGAACCTACACTGTGGTATGTCTGCAGAAGATAGACGTTAGATGCTAATATTAGTTGAAGCATGGATTTGAATGAGAATTTGTACGTCAGTGGAAAATAACGTGTTCACCATATGACAAAGTGAACTGTTTTTCGAACCAGCAGTGTTTGCTGCACGTTGTATAAGAGGTTTAGTGTTTGCCTGCCTTTCATCTTCAACGTCAGCTGTGGAATTACTGCCCGAACATTTCCGAAGCTCTCCTTCCTTCCCTTGCATCTCATCTAAGCATTATTTCCACAAACGTTATTTGGCATGTCTACATCTACCTTCCTTTACATAGATTTAGGTGAAAGAGCTTCAGACTTTACTAAACTATTTAGAGTTCATGTGGAGACACGGTGATGTATTGAATACATGCTTCCATCCACTGTTTCTTGAGCAGGTTCTTATTTTCATGCTCTTGTTAGCAAGTTGGCCGCACAAGACAGCAAATCGAGGTGTCGTACAAATTTTCGGAAACGCGCTCAAAGCGGGCAGCATTTTTCCTGCCACAGCGAGTGAAACAGACAACAGAATTACCGCTAAGACAGAGGTTTTTAACAGCACCATCTTTTGCAGCAGATACACAGCTTGCTTTGCATTTACGAAGGGTGAACCTGCTGCTCATCGCCACACGCGGATTCGGTGCTCATTCGCACCAACCGTCGAACTTCCACTGTGAGCAGAAGGGAGGAAATTTTCAGGAGCAGAAGTGAAGATTTTTCACCGGGTAAAGGGTGTAAAATTCGTATGTTTGCATTGTCTGTGGATGTTGTGGTTGTGTTTATATGCCGGTCTTGATGACTTAACATCTCTAAGGTTTCCTGTGTATAGAATGGAAATCTAACAGGCAGCAATGGGGTGCGCGGAGGTGGTCAGAGTCTTGCTCTTGAAGGATGGAGGAGTGAACCCCACCTCTTGCTCCACCACCCATTAGCAAGGTGCTCAACCTAAACTTACCTCACTGTGCAACTGGGTAAATACTGTAGGTAGCTGAACGTTATATACCCTGTGATGAACTGTTGTCCCATAATGGTTGCACCCGTCCTTTCTTCAGGTCCAGTGAATCTGGGGTCGGGTCAGGACCACCAGGCCCCCGTCCAGGATAAACGGTTAATTAAAAATGTACTGGTGGATGAATGGACAGAACATCTCCGACAAGACCTGATGATGTAGGTATTGTTGTTGAGGAGCTCAGTACACAGCTGCAGTAGAAACTTTTTCCGCGTCTTTGTGCGGTTTTGTAGGAACATCATCGGGGCCAGACCTCGGCGGACTCCTGAGGGAGACGCCGCTGCCTCTCCCTGCTCCTCCTCCACCTGACACATCGCGTTTGTGTAACCGGCGCTTCAGACGCAGCTGCGGCGCACAGGCGCCGAGTCTTTTCCTGGAGATGAAACCTGGATGGGCAGATGAAAGTGGCTTTTTCAAACACCTCTGCTGAATATTAAAAGGCTGAGATGGGAAGCCTGATGTCACCTGTATTCATCATCTGTAGCCTGAGCTCTTAAGCCTGGCCCTCCATACATAATGCCGGACATCACGCACAGCGACTGCCAAGATGTGTGTATGGAGTCTTAAGCATGAAGCAAAGTGGAGAAAGGGAACGTTTAGCATCACCTGACTGCACCCGCCTTCTCACCGCCTAGAAAGAGGGAAGAACTCGCAACGACTCGCGTCGGACGTGTCCGGCTCCGCACGCACAGCGAGGTACGAAAGGGTTACCTGGCAGTCAAAACAGGGGCGTGACCATGCATACGCACCAAAAACAGGCTTTGCTTAACACAGCTCGGTTAAATTACCAAGCAAAAGCCAACGTGGAGGACATCTGAAGCGCCTCCCTCGCCGAGAATCCACCTTCGGGTTGTTTTGAGTCGCTCTATTTCAGTTCCCAATTACATGAATGAAATTAGCATGTGCATATATCTTATTCATTACCCTCTCATTGCCGCCGTGTCCTTGAGGAACACGGAAGGCCGGGCTGGGTCCCGAGTGCGACTATAAATAAATCACAGTTGGGTCTCAAAATTACAGTTTAATTGTTTTTCACCGGGGGTAGGAAGCGGCTGCTTCCTCTTCGTTCGGAGGCCGTTTATCGGCATTCGGAATAACGCTTTATTCGTAGCATTTCACTTTTTATTAGGAGTTCAGAAGTCAGGCCTGTAAGGTTGAGAACAGAATGGGTCGTAAAGGGGAAGTCAGCATTTGGATGCAGTTGAACGTAAGGAAATTGACACGTATTTGATTGCCTTTCAATAGCTGATGGGTTTTTAGTACAGATGAGTGCTTTACTTGCCTGTGCTCCAGTGGGCTGGCGTGAATTGAAATGGCCTACAGTCAGTCCCCCCCCCCCCCCCTTTTTTTTTTTTTTTTTTTTTTTTAANCCAGTGGGCTGGCGTGAATTGAAATGGCCTACAGTCAGTCCCCCCCCCCCCCCTTTTTTTTTTTTTTTTTTTTACGGCAAACAATTGTGAAAGTCCTTTTTCCATCAAGGGGCAGATAAAAAAGAAAATTATATAAATAAGTGCTGCAATATTTCTAAAGCAGTTGGTAAGGACTGAAAATCGATAGAGTGAGAAGGAGGTGGAGAAGAGGTTGGCCCAACCTTGCTTGGCTGATGAGAAAGAGAGAGAGAGTGCGAGAAGGAGAGCTCCAGCTCGTCTCCAACGTGGGGTCAGCAGAACACGTCAGCGCGGCCCTCTTGTACACGATGCAGGAAGAGGAAGCAGCCGTCTAAACATCAACCGGTTTTTATCTGCAAAATGCAGCATCAATCTCAGAATTTCATGTCTTTCCACATTAAAGTAGATTCGCTTATGTGATCTGCGTGACAAGGTCATGGGAGCAACACTCAGATGTTCTCAGAATGGCCTTATTGATTATTGAGAATTGTGCCGCTTAGCACATCTGGTGTCCACCAAGGTTTCAAGAGCCGTTTCACGAAGGATAAGTACAGCCAATTAAACCTCGGTCACTGTAGTTATACTGCAAAACGCTCTAAAGCGTAACCTTTAAAGCCGCCTGTCAGAACGTACTACCTGTCCACCCCGAACTCTGTTTTCGTGAACTGAAAATTTTAATTCATACATTTTAAAAGTGGTGTACTGAGCTCGCGACAGCGGGATATTTGACGCGGCGACTGTAGCGAGCTGGGAAAAACAGCAACAACAACAACAAAAAAAATCCTTATTTTGAAAAACTGAAAACTATTTAATGCATAAACAGAACATCACGTGACACATTTTACAACATTTTGTTGCCAGGACACCGCATGGAGCGCAAAGCGGAGCTGAAATCATGACTATTACTTTCAATAATCTCAAAATCACTCCTGCAGTCCTTTAAGCGTACGGGGGGCCCCGGAGCCGCAATTCGGCGAACATCTCCTCAACCCCCCCCCCCCACCCCCCCCACCTCTCATTTATAAAAAAGAACAAAAGGTTATTTATTTCCGCATCACCCTGCAATCGCACCGAGCTGCTCATTAGCGGCTCTTCTTCTGCACGGTGAATTATTAATATTCCAATTTACAGCCATATATTGCAGCGCATGGCTCAGAGATCACAGGCGAAAGTGTGACTGATTTGATTCATCGCAGGAGTCCCGACTCGCTCGGCTCTCAGGCTAAACGATAAGATGCCTGACGGCGGGAGGCCACAAACAGGCCTTGTAACGCATTCTGGGAGGTGTGGAGTTCTGCCCTTTGCCCCGAGTTCCTCTCCGGCGACTCCCACCAGCAGCTCCGCCGTGTGGGCTGGCTAATTTGCAGGCTGAGGTTCGAATACCAGGTGGGGATGAATTAACCCCCTTGGGTTGTGCTGCAGACAGGCTTCTATTTTTGGCGTTCGAGTCCAAAACCGGCTGGCCGATCACACCTGTTTGTAAAGCGCTTGCGCAGCGCGTGCGACGACGCGGTCGCGAGCTTTGAAACCGCTTTTCCGAATTTAACCCCGCTGTCCTTGTCGCTCGGAAGCGAGCGGGCGAGATGGGCAGACCGCTGTTGTGGAAGCGCTTCAACATTTGAAACGGGTTCACTGCAAGTCTTTTGGCTGAGTGTGGACTAACTGCAGTCTACGATAGTCATTCATCTGTCGTTTTTACCCTTCGCGAAATAAAAATAGTCCAAGATGGACGGGAATATGGTGATACAGGGTTAGATAAAGGGTCAGGCTTATAGCTATTGTTTTGAGGGGTCTGTGTGTGTGTGTGGATGTGTGTGTATTTGTGTGCGCGATGTCCCGAAACCTTCTGTTTCCGCCGCCCGTGGACATGGTGGCTGTGTCAGATGGAAGACACCGTGCTCAAGATAAAGTTATAAACGCTCCAAATTTGACGGGAGGGCCGAGCCTCCGAAGGGGGCAAAACGGCAAGCGAGGGTTTCTGAAGCGTTCGAGGTGCCGCCGCGGTTTTCCGAAGGAGCAAAACCAGTCGTCTTGAAAGGTTAATCTTAATTCCGACAGGCACAATTCTCATTTTAGGGGATGCGCCGCTAAACGCACGGGAGGGGAGATTTCATCAAGACAAGAAGCGGCGAGAAACGAAAGCCGAGTCTAACGGGTCTCCCCCACGAATCCTTGTGTTGGTCTTTCAGCTGTGCGGTTATTTACTGGGCGGCGGTTATGTAAGAGGTTCCCGCCCTGCATACATAACTCAGAACAGGTGCGGTATCACCTGGAAAACTGCGGGGAAAATTGTTATTATTAAGGCAAAGGTTCCATCAGCCGCAAAAGTCATACAAAGATTACCTGGCGTATTTTCTTTTGAGCCTTTTGCAGCTCTGCGCGTAAGGCGTTTGAAGGACGGAAAAGTAGAAAAAAAGGACAAAAATGTATATATTCGAGAGTATATGTGGCTCTCTGAGGAATCGGAGCCGCGAATGAGTTCTGGTTCCAGCCAGTCCACCGAGGATCCTTGTTAATTGTTTGCTAATGCAGAAATGAGGCTTTGAAGGCGCAAAACACATTTTAATGAACAATCTGTTCATTTATTTTAGAAATGTCAAAAGCACAGTTAACTAATAACGTCTCAGGAGAGGAGACGCTCTCGACACACCAGTACCCGGCGCTGTATGAGATGCCATGTTTTCGTGTTTGAACAAAATATGTTCAGGAACCTGGGGTTTGTGTGTGTGTGTGAGAAAATATGTGTAAAGAAAAAAGTGGAGCGACAAAGAGGTAAAAAAACCCCCCCCTGTTTTTACTGATTCGTGGCTTTTTAGATTTCTAAAGAAACTCATATTTTCAGCAAACAAAGGAGGGAAGAAAGGGCATGTTTTAATTCAGGTGTACAAAACTAGCTAAAGGTGACAGAGTTCATAGAAAGGGGGGATGGAAAAGTTTTAAGATGCCAGTATCTGGAGAACCTGATCGTGTCTTACACCCCTGGTAATGTTCCACCACCGAGTGCTTGGTGGCCCTGCTCACAAGGGGGATAAAATCCAAAGTTTGCTGGTTCTCACTGCTGCCCCAGATGTGGTCACCTGAGCTCCCTCTGTTCCTCAGAATCCCTGCCAGTCTTCCACACGTGTCCCGAAACTCACCTTTCTCCCCTGACAGCTGCATAAATGAATACAAAACCATTCGCCACCTTTTATACACCTGTTTTCCTGCTGAAATGTGTGTTATGACAAACTGTATTTCAATAACTGTGTGTGTCTAAGGCCCCTGTTGGGAAGATGCACTTTTGTTGAGCTCCATGTTGCTTGAGAAAGTGTCTGGTGAACAGATCCAAACACAAAGTCCATCGATCCACCATCCTTAACTGCTTGCCCTGGTCAGGGTCACGGTGGTCCAGGGCTTATCCAGGAGTCACTGGGTGCTGGCTGAGAGACTATAACCTAAAAGGGATGCCAGTCCATCACAGGTTGACCCCACACACACACACACACACACACACACACACACACACACAGACACACACACGCAATGGTCAATTGATGTAACCAGTTAATGTGACACGTATTTGGACTGTGGAGGAAACTGGAGCAACCAGGGCACACGTGAGGAAAAGTTGCCTGTTGTATAGAGGGCTGGATTCGAAGCTTCACCCGAACAGCTCAGGTGCTGCTAGTCTGCCCCCCCCCCCCACCCCCAAATCAACTCTAGTTTAAAATATAAATATTACAGGAGCTACTTAAGAACAAAAGTGACAGCGTTTGCTTTGCACCGACATTTCTGTCCCTTCTGATCCAGCTACACGCGATGCCGAAACAGACAAACTCACAGGAGCGTACCCTGAAGTTTTTCAGAAGTTTTTTTAGGGCCTTTGACAATGTGCAACCGTGAGAACGGCGGTAAAACAAACGGCGTGGTAACAATGCAACTTCCGTCACGGACCGGAGGCCACGCGCACGATGCTGGGATGGAGAAACAGTGACTGACAAGCGCTGAGTTTTGCCCACGCTGCGCTTTTTATTAGTGACACTTGACTGAGATGAAGGTGTTACAGTGTTGGAATCGATATGTTTGCTGAAGACTCTTGTTTTTTGATCAGATTTGAAGAATCTCTGCAATCGCAGACGTCAGACAAAAGTATTTATAGCTCACAGTGAATCATATAGTTGTCATTGTTTCAGTTAAACACTTGTTATAACAATGACACTTAATCATTTTAAGGCCTCTGAGAGCCTGGCTAATCCAAATGGCTTTAACACCAATTCATTCAGTTTAATCCATTAACTTGAATGTAAAACAAATTTACCATAATTAAAAAAATATTTTTTTTTCATATTATCAAAAGCATATTGTAATTATAATAGAAAAAAAGGCTAATAATAGCAGATGCCTGAAACTGTGAAAAAGAAGATCTTTGGAGCTGCTGCTAACCTTCCGCTACGCGACACGTTCCACAGTGGATCGCAATACATCCAAAGCGTCGGCGCAGAATGAATTAAACATTAAATTCAACGCTACAAACGTACGTTTCCATATTACAAAAATGTTAAACATGTCCCTCACAGCAAGAAACTTGGGCGATCCGTAAAGGCGTGCAGTTGTACCTTATTGGTTAAAAAAAAAAAACACAAGGAAAATCTGTCTGAGTGACAAGCATTTGCAAATCAGTGTTTACCTGGCGTACCTGTTAAACTGATGCAATTCTCACGAACGACGTGCTGCGCCCGCTGTCATTTCGGTGTCAGCCCTCTGTCAACTTCCGATCGTCTGGCTCCTGTGCTCGGAGGCAAAGAATTCAGCTCCCCAGGTTTGTCTCGAACTTCGTCTGTCATGTAATGCATTTTGACACTTTTTTTAGCTACGTGCCGGATATATTGTCACACTCTTTCCCCGTGGGCCTTCCAATATGATCACACATGACCTCTTATTCATAAAACAGCGAGCAGGAGAGACAAGGCCAAACTATTATGACATTTTTATGAAATCCTTGTCTTGTATTTAATTTCTAAAGATTATATGGTTGCGTTCGCCTGGAAATGTTTGTGACTGTAGTACTTTGTCTGAAGCGACCAGACATTCCGAGGAATAATGACGAGAGCGCATGGCTGGGCTTTTTCCGGTTTCATTCGGGGTGGTCCAGGTGGTCCTGGGGTCACGCGGTGCTGAACCGTGCAGTCATTATGACTTCTCTTCCGCTGACACATATTTATATTCACACCGCAAACTTTTCTCTGCAAAATACGTTCTGGGAGAACAAGTCGAACAGTTACAGGGACGACAAAGCAGTTTATCCGAAAGCTGCAAAAGCGACATTGGGAATGGCTTTAGGAATGAGGCGTACGTGAGCAAAAATTTTAAAAGCATTTTTTCTTCCCGTTTAATAAAGAAATTTCATTATTACACCCCGAAACATTAATGCAAAGGTACTCCGACGAACGTGTTTTGCGGTCCGCGAATGCAGCATCTCGGCTTCTGACAGTGGAAACTACCTCGAACATTTTCAATAAGGCTACTATTGTATAGAAAAAAAACATTCATTAACTAGTAAGTTATTGATCCATTTATAAATTTCCCCGAAATGAATTTGGGAACAGTTGCAGGATGTTTGTCTGTGCACTTTGTCACTTGTTTTGTTCCGTGTGCCACTCGTCGTCGCGCTCGACAGATAGGAAAAATAGAGAAATAGGAGAAACACATGCTGGGCTGCTGAATAATTTTGTTTGTGAGATTTTTCACCAAATAGCTGTAATGAATATGAAAGCACTTTATACCCTGGCTGTGCGTGTCCGTCTGCGGCTTCTTAATTTGTCTTATTAAAGCGTAATGACCTCGTGGGTACGAGGGAGGGAAAAACAGAGAGCGAGTCTGAAAATTTACACTTTCAGGAGGTCAGCGGCGATATGGGAATAGATGCAGCTGATCTGCAAACCTCATCACACCATGCGAATATGGTAAAACATGGGTATTCCGGAAATGAGTTATCAGTAAATAAGCGGTTCTCGCAGTCGCACAGTGAGCGCCGAGGGTTTCCTGACACAACCTTGGGTGGATCACACAAGCCGATATGAGAAAATGGATCACGACGGATCGGGTCCAACCACAATAAGTTCCACTTCTTCTACAAAGCACCGGCGAGCTCCTGCGATACACGCTATACGTTGAAAAGCTCACTCTGAATCTCTGTCCCATGGGCCTCGAACACGTTATATTCAATAGGGGGGGGGGGTAACAAAAAAATGCGGCGAGGATCTCCACCGCATGAAATGATGCTTCAAATAGCCACTTTAAGTACGCTGACTGAAATGATTTGAGGGCAACTTGGGTAGAATGTGCTGATGTTCAAAGCCTTGCACAGTTTTTCCCTGTGTGTGCGGTAACCAAATAGGAGCTGGAGAGACTGAAGCTTCTGCAATTGCTCTATATTCCATTAATGTTTTTCCCAGGGTCTCATGGACATTTTTTTTCATATGAGCCAATTAATCTGACAGTTCGGTTTCTCCCTTGGCCGCCGAAACAGCGTAAGTCCCATTTTTAGGAGAAAAAAAAAACACAGATTCTAATTCTAATTTGGTGTTTAACACGAGGACCCCACCCCTCCCCGTTCTCCCCGCACATTCAACCACTCTTTTAATGCTTCTCAACGTTTCTCAACGTCTTTCATCTAAGATTTCCCCCCAGCGAGGCGGCTGGCTTATTTACACAACGTACTCCGCAATCTAACCTGCGACGATAATATTAAAGGCGGGGATAATTTCTCCTGCATCGCACGTGAACATCTTACTGAAACCGAAACCTTTGACACGGTACAACCGACCAGCAGATCGCATAAGTACCGTTCGCACCTGCGTTCCCTGGGCATTTACACAAAGGGAACGATAATTTCCCAGAGCGAAACGGGCCCATCATTTCACCCGCGCTCTTTCGTCGCATTGTTTACACTCGTGTCACACGCCATAGACACACGGCCGCAAAAGTCCAGTCGCATATCGAAAAACGGCACCTGCGTTGCTTGCAGGGTTGACGATAAAATATTAGCGCCTGCAGCTCAGCGCTTAACTGTTATAGACATTTCACCCTTTGTAAACAACCGGCAAATACCACTTTGGTTGAAATATATGCCCTTGTGCGATCACTCGTAATGGCACTGATCCGAGCTGTATCTTCCACAGGTTTGGACAATGGACTGATGATCTCAAGGAAGACACATTAAGATTTATGTGAAGCCTGCTAGTGAATGTAATGGGGCTATTAAACATTGCATAAAAAAGGCATTCAGGACCGCATACAAATGTTTCTAATAGCTGGACGGAGTCGACACTTTCGCTCAAGGCCATTAAAGCAAACGTTATACACAGCCGTGAATGCGAAACACTGAACAAACAGAGTTATGCGCATGTTAAAGAGTCGCAGGTATACGTTCAACCTTCAATTACGGAACAAGTGTCATATGCGTTCGCATTTGTCTTCATCTTCTCTCTCTTTTTTGAAATACGCGAACGTAAGGCTGTTTGTCGCAAAACGCACTTTTGCTTTTTCTGAATTGCCAGCTGCTTTGGAATAAAAAAGCACCTCTTGAATAATTGCATAAATTTAAATGAACCAGTGCTTACCGTATATCTATACTACGAAATACGATTTAATCGCTGCATTTGCTGCACGTCCTTCTTCTAAGCGTACGCGGGCATAGACACACGCACACGCACACACTCACAGATTTCCCACATACATACACGGAGCAGATTGAATTGTCAAGAGCACAAGTGATAGCGAAGACGGGGCTTTCTTAAATGCCCCATTCGTGGTCGAGGAGGTCTAGAATATGGCGCAGTCAGTGCCTTCAGGAAAAGTTCCAGGACCATATGGGTTCTCTGGGGATTTCTGTAAGAAATTCTGGGCCCAATTATTCTCTCTAATAATGCGGGCACTTACCAACGTGCTTAAAAAGGCCTGCGTCCCTCATTCTTGGAACGCAGCCTCAGTCAAATGCTTCAGAATTCTCCTCCCGTGGACCAGTTAGTCTGCTGAATGTTGATATTAAACCAAAACACTGGGCTGGTTGTTGGAAACAGCGCTGCCAACAATGATTCACCCGGGTCATACTGGTTTTGTCAGTGCTGGGTTCGGCCTCAACATATGTTGTGCTTTAAACGTCGCAAACTGTACCACAGGGAATCAAGATCCCGCGTTGGTGTTTTCACAAAAGGCATTTGATGGAGTAGAGTGGGGTTTCTAATTTACAGCTTTGGAAAGGTTCAATATGGGCAGCAACTTCATTAACCTTATTAAACACTTAAAATAAGAGCCTTTAGCCCAAGTTAATACAAATGGTCAGGTGGTCTTTCTGTAGGGTTGCCCCCCCCCCCACTTTTCACACTGCTCGTTTGACCAAGAATGTATGAGAAGTAACAAGGACATATAAGGCACAGAAGCAGGAGAAGAAGACCGTCGTATTTCTCTGTGTGCTGAATATGTACTCTTGTATCTGTAAAATGTCAGTCCCTGCAGTTCTAAAAGTGATATCCAATTATACTAAACTTTCATGTTATACAGTCAATCTTTGTTAATCTTTGGCCATGAAACTGAATTTCCCTCAAAGCTCCAACTGCTGTTTCTCCTTTAAACTTGGGATTCAAAGATTTAGTTCCCTTTTGGAATTTGCCGTATGTATGGAAATGCCATCGAGTTCAATCCAACTGTCTGGTTGGCCACTTGCTTCTTTTGGGCATGTTTGAGACTTGAAAGCACAAGGAGAACATACAAACTCCACATAGCCTGAGCTGGACTATACCTATCCTCACACTTTTATGGAAGCAGACCAGAAGCTGTTAAGCACTTGCTGGAACTTACCAGACAGTACTAAATACTCATTCCTTTCATACCGTATAACCTTCTAACCTAATCTCTCAGTGTTCTGCCTTGGCATGAATGCTGCTGTGACCTAAAGCTGCTCACAAAAGGAAGAAGCGCAGGAAAAGAAGCACCAGCGATAGACCATGGAAAATTCATCCTCAGACACGGACATGTAAGTGACGTTTTGCATTGACAAGACTTTGTCGCATAAAATATTCAGCAGGCCATCTCTTATTGAACGTAAATAGCAGACATTCTCTCCTTTTGTGTTTATCAAGCAAGCAGGCCAATTTGGTGCACCCTTGGGACTCTTCCAGTTGCTATGTCATGTCTCCGGGTGTCAAGCAGCTGCACCAGATTGGGTTTGCTCACATATTTTATGAGCAGAGATAAGAAAAGGCCCATTTTTTTCTACCAGGGGTGAGGGCTGATGGAGCGACCCCCACCCCCCCTGGGCTGCACTCCTGGCTCCAGCTTGGACATCTGATGCTGCGGCAAGGCAAATTGATCCCAGGTCTAATGGAGCTGTGCTAGAAGACTGACAGCCTTGCTAGACGTGTGGCATTGTAATCTCTCCTTGCTAAATGAACACGCGTGTCAGCGCATTGACATTTTGTGAATTTCATGGACGTGTGGATGAAAGTGAGACACATTTCAGGTTCCTCTTCTGCACCGCTAACCTTCTCCCTGTGATCCTGCACTGTACTTCCTGAAGATCTACACAGTGATTTCCTCTGGCTACTGTGCGCCGGTATTTATCCAGGGGAACATCAGAGTGGTTAAGATTTTTGGCATTTGAACCACGTGCAATCACAGGGCAACGTTGGTGTGTCACAAAGGAAGCCCTTCTGAATCATTTTATTCAATGCGAAAATCAGCAGTGATACAGTACAGTATGCAATCATAACCCAAGGTTCCCCCATTTCTGCTCACGAGAACTGGACTTTCTGTGGAGTTTCATTGAATGCCCCTGCTGAGGCTCACAGAGCATTTCCTCACAATTATGAAGACAGAATTTGGATTTTGCATGCTTTTCACCAGCCGATTGGTGCGAGACCGGAGCTTCTGCGTCGTTTTCTTTGCAGGCGGATCAGCTTCGGCCGTATCCGGTTCTTCGTCTTCATTACACCTTGTTTTACCTGTTATAACCTCTATAGTCGTGTCCCTGTTTGGATTATTCAAATTTTGTCGACTTGTTGAATGAGCGTGAATTCATTTGCATTGATTTCACTGGGCGGTGTATGTATGTAAGCTTTGTTTGGACGACTGTTAAGTGTACGGGATGTGATAGCTACAGAAGAGCTGAAGGTAGACAGTTGTCCAGCATCGCAGAGTGATGAATGAAGGAGAACTCTCATCTTACGTTGTGTTATGGAAAATAATGGATCAGAAGTTAAAGTAATTGGACTGTGGTGTGTTGGGGTTGGTGCTTGGCTGTTGTTCTGGCCTTAGAGTTTGCTGGCGGGCTCAAGCAAGGTTACTGAGTCCCCCAACCCTGCTAAGCAGGTTCAGGTAACAAACACATTAGGATGTGGGCACTATAAAGTGCAGGGATATTGGGATGGACGTATATACGATGAAAGTGTTTGAATTCTACCATCTCGGGTATTTTATTTTGCCATCAAGGGTTGTTCTTATGTGGAAGGAGTAACCAGAGAGCTGAAGGACCAGCAAGATCACTGGACTGTGTTTTTGGTGTGATAAATTCCAGCCAAAGCTTTAATAACTTGAAGGAAAACCAAAAAAAAAACCCGAATTTGGTGATATTTTAGCATCAATGCTACAAATCTTACAATTGAAACTTAGGGCAACTACATCACTGACTTGGAAACTCGTGAAGGGTTTTTTCAGGAACAAAATACTGTTGGAAGTTGAAGAAGGTTGTATAGAGGGTTATCAGAGGAACTTGGTATCATAAGGTTGTGTGTACACATACATGCCTGGAACTTCTCTGTAGTCTTTATGTTTTTAGCGTTACATGATTCTTTCATTGGACATCACATCACAGTCCTGTGCAAATACAGTACTGTGCAAAAGTGTTAGGCATGCAACTTGAATGTCTGCTGAGAAGTACAGGTAGAATCTTATCTACCATCAGGGAGGTTTCTGGTTGGTCCCAAATTCATTCTGCAGCCTGAGAATGACCTCAAACCCCCAATCTCAGTCATACACAACTATCTTTAGCAACAGATGGTCTGGTCCCCACAGAGCCCTGATCTCAACATGATCAAGTGAGTCTGGGAGGACATGCAGAGACAGTCAAAGTCTGCAGAAGAACTGTGGCCGGTTCTTCAAAATATTTGGAAGAACCTACCAACCTCTACCTTAAACTGCATGCAAGTTTGCATAAGAGAACTGATGGTGCTTTAAAGGCAAAGGGTGGTCCCACCAAATCTTGATCTGACTGAGGTTTTTTTGTCTCCTGCACTTTTTAGAAGGTTTATTGATTAATAAGTATTCATGGCATTATTTCTGGAACCATCCTCACTTTATAGCATTTTTCCCACAGGTGCCTAAGACTTTTGCACAGTACTGTAAGCCAGAAAGGAAACTCGAGTGACAGAAGCAGACATGTTTGTTCCCATAACACATTAATTGAACGACACAGACAGATGAGCGGTTAAATCAAACAGTTTTTTTGAAGATAACTGCAGGGGGCAAAAGGTTAATCCTCAAAAGTAATGGAGGTCACGTTCAGGGTTCAGAACAAAGACCGAAATAATCCCAAAACAGGCATTTATTCAAGATGGCAGATAAATTATTCATAGAAACAAAGTATTGCATTCAATTTTGCGCCCAAGACAGATGTGAAAAAGAAGACCCCCCCATTAGCGGAATCGCACAGTCAGAGATTACCGAACTCTTTAGTATCTGGCTGTAAACTATGACCTGGTGTTCGTGCTCTGCACGCAACATTCGAGGGCATAGTGGTTAAGAACCTGTACTTATTACAAATGGAAGCTTTAGAGGGGATTTGCCGCTATGCCCTTGAGCACAGTAAGTTGACCCCACCGTGATTTAATTATATCCCCCTAAAAACTATGTAATGTTATTACAGGGCATCTGTGCGCCGGAGTGAGATGACTGGACAGACAAGCGTTCCAGATGACATCGCGTTCACCTCATTCTGATGCAGATGACAACCTTTACGGCGCAAGCGTGTTGCCTCTTCTTTAATGCTATTATCTTAATGGCACGTAATTCAGAAAGCGCATCTTCTGTGACCTTCTAATCCGAGCAAGTGCGCGACAACATTTGTTGCCTTTAAACTGATAGATCACGGCTCATTAGCGGACAGAGAGCCGGAAACCAAAGAGCTGAACTCTGTGCTCTTATTAGAATAACCGCTGCATAGTCCATTGTTCATAAAACACTCTTTTTTTTTGCTGACATTTAAAAGGCGTACCTTTTTTTTAAACTATTGCAAACACAGCTGGAGAAATTCTGATCGTTGCAGCCGTGACAAAATTCCTGTAGCCCCCTCAGAAATCCCCCAGATGTGAGCGAAAGCATGACAAAACATGTCGGTAACACGTGTAGATGGATGAATATGATGTACATACTCAGCTTCCTGGAGCAAAGTATGACATTGAAGGTGTAGGATAACTGAAGATGCCATGTTGTTCTGTGAGGATAATCATGGCAACTTTTGGACCAAACACAAAAAATGCTTCACAATTACCTGCAGAATAAATGGGACGTGATGTAAAGGGGTAAATAATGTACACAACAGTGTATCTTATCCAGATGTGGCTGAGATTGAAGGTGATTTGCCTCCTCTTTGGTTTACTGGGCCCATCCTGGATATTACTGCCCTCTCTGTCTGCTGAAGGAAATCTTGGAGATGCTTTCCTATCAGCGATGGCGTGAGGTACTTGCCCTCAGTGTAGAAAATCTACCGAACCAAACCACCTCCGTAAGCTGGACTCATTGACACCGAGTGATATGTAGGCATTTAAGTTTTTTGAACTGACAGCCAAATGACATCTCTCAGCTCATACATTAAAACAGGCCTTGATGTTCATCACTCCCATCTGTGCATAAACAGAACTCTGCTCTACAAAAATGCTTTTTTTGCAACTAGGCTTGAAAAATTAGGATTTCACTTATGTGAATGAGCTTGGAAACATCGACTACCACCAGGTTCACTCTGTCACCGAGGGTGCTGAAGATTCATGCTTGTAGAAGGTGCGAGGCTGTCGGTTTCTTGTTTGCAAGCATATGTGTAATAGGACATCGTGTGTTTAACAGCCAGCGTTTCTATTGTCTCTGAAACTTGAGGCAGACTCGGCGAGTCGAAGCTGTGACGCTGCGTGGGACGTGCTCCGGGTGAGGAGGAAGAACTTTCCCAGGATCAAATGGCCGTGATGCCATAATGGTTGACTGCCACCTGCCGCCGCACCTGTCCTTTGGTGCCGAAGGAAAATGATCAAAACTTGCAGGTAACTTCCACTTAACACTGCATTTTCACACTCGGTGTGATGTTTACGCAACATTCAGGACTCATTCAGCTCCTCCTTCTCTCAAAAGCGACTTACAAAGCTGAACTCCTTACAATGAGTTACCCATTTCTGCACCCGGGTGGGCTTCAAACCTGGGTGTTTTGAGTTGAAAAGTGAGATCTCACTATTGTTATTATTGTTATTATTATTATTGATGTTGTTGTTACTGTTAGTGTCTTTAAAGTTTCCATAGATGATGCTTTTAAAAGACTTACAACATCTTACCCAACAAGGGTAACAACCTTCATCGAGAGCTAAACAGCAGGTCTCCTCAGACTCAAACCGGCAACCTTTCTGTTCCAGTTACACGTATGTCCTACCTTTACATCCTTGTTCTTGTGACCTAATAATAATAATAATAATAATAATAATAACAATAGTAAACAATGCTTGGGCCTTCACCGCTGTAAATGACGGCCCTCGTGAGGATCTTGCTGCATGGGAACCCTCAATAAATGTGAAAACTGTAGAACAGCTTCTAAGCTGTACACACAGCAGCGGCATGGAGCCGGGGGCCGAGCGGTGGTGGGCGGCTGGGGGGAGGGGGGGTGGCTCTTTTGGCTTTAAAATGATCGTCTTTTTTCTCAGCTGTCAAGCTACTGATTGAGCAAACCTCATTTGATGGGCAGGCGGTGGGCTCTGGGAGAGAAACAGGCCATTGAGGACGGCTGGTGACAGGCGGTCCCATTATGGGAGGCGCATTTTCAGCGGGGACCACGCTTAACTTCCCGCCGTCGGCTTTAGAAATTCCACGCGACGTCAAACCCCCGCATTAACGGCAAAGCCGACATCACCGAACCGCGCGGCTCGTGCGCCGAACGCACCGCTGACATCCTCGACAAACAGGAATTTATTCACTTTGATGCTGTAATTTCCTTCTCTTTGCTCGAGGATAAACAATGATTTTGACTTTTGTCAGATAAAAGTCAACATTATATTGTGACAAAGCTGCTTCTATGGAGAGCTATGAACACCGGAACAACAGATTAAAGAGAAAAACACAATATACCGCCGCATACCACACTAGTCATTTCGACAAGCCTATGTAGACATTTCAACTTGACTGTTTCTTAAATATGCGGAGAATAACGTTTTTCCCTCCTTAACAGCATGGGGGGGCCACTGGAGTTACGGCGAAATTGCATTGTTTCTGAGTGTTTGAAGAAATTGTTTTGAGATGCTAGTTCTCGGGCGGAATTCTGCATTCGGAAGCTCGCAGGAGCTGCGGATTCGAGGGCTTTGCACGCGGCCGCGGAATCGGGAGCCCGCCGTACGTCCCGCCTCGGGAGAGCCTCCCAGCCTCTGCCGTTATTAGTCGATAAATAAAAGCGTTGGATTAAGCCTCCAGCGGGACCCAAGTGATTTACTCCCCAGCCGCGGTCCTTCACCTGAAGTGCTGCGGGTAAATAAATAAATAAATATAAAGCAGGGCAATTCCGACCAAACAAACAGGGGTTTGAAAGGTGCGAAATTGCACGCATCCGAAGTGCGCTTGAATATAAAGATGTCTGCTAAGCAAATACGTGGCGTAACAGATGGTCTTTATTAGGGCTGCCTTTATATCACACAAAGCAATACATCACAGGTGGGGCGTCTTAAAGGTAAGAGCCAAATAATTGTGTTCAACCAAGACATGTTCCATTCGGCTGCAGATCGGCCCCATTCTTTGTTCGGCCTTATCTCTCCTCCCCGATTGAAACCCAATTACGCAGAAAAGACAACGTGAGTAATAGGTCGATCGTATTAATATTTAAAGCCCAGCAGCTGCTGGACTCTGCATCCCAAGCTGTGTGTCTGGTCCACTCCCTGGATGCGGAGCGCGGTTGCGGTCAAGAGACTCATCGATGTTGACGGCGAGGTGTGTGTCTGCTCACGTGGGTGTAAAGTGTTGTTACAGATCCGGCCACGGCTGCGCGTGCATAAACAAGGGTGTGACGTTGGGATCGATGTGCACACACACACACACACACACACACACACACACACACACGCACCCGCTGATTCTCATCACATCATGAGTGACATATACAGCATCAAAAGGGAGTCTGAATTTAAAAAATTTTAAAAAAAAAAACGCCCCGCTGTGTAAATGGGTAGATCGGTGTAAGTCGCTCTGAGAAAAGTGTCAGCTAAATGGATAAATGTAAGTGCAGATGAAATGGTTCGACATGCGGTGCTGATTAGACCGGAGTGCTTAGATCTTTAGCTTTTGAAGGCAGAACTTCAATGCCCTCGGCAGTTATTGAGAACCCTAATGATTTTGCCACAATGAAAAGAATTTTCCCGTGCCGCGCGCAACATTTTTTTCCGTACAAAACGTCGAGTCA
This sequence comes from Arapaima gigas, assembly GCA_900497675.1. NCBI lineage: Eukaryota > Metazoa > Chordata > Actinopteri > Osteoglossiformes > Osteoglossidae > Arapaima > Arapaima gigas. The sequence goes on from UFQX01000928.1 coordinate 31,149, forward strand.
AGGCACACAGACTGCAGAAATGTGCCTGCCTGCGTGGAGGAAGCTGGAGGAAAACAGGAGTCGCAAGAGCAAAGAGGGTGACCAAAGAGAAAAAGAGCATCGGATAGGAGCGTGCGTGTCTTCAGCCGCTCTGTTCACGCAGCTTTTCCGGCACGTGTCCTCAGGTGTCGGAACAGAACCGTGCCGAGGGATTTAGACCCGTGTTCCCAGTACACAAAATGCGAGTGTGACGCATGCGGTTGACATCGGTGCAAAAGACTCACACGCTGGCTCGGTGAGCTGCGTTCCACATTCACCTTCTCACCGAAATGTGCTAATGGACAGACAAAGCAAGGAGAGGTGACCCTTGCTGGCTGAGATTTATTGTGCAGCGTTTGATTCAGACCAGACGCTTTGATCTTCAGCAGGGGTGCCGTGTCCGGAATGAAAACGTACAAACATTGGGAGCGCTGCTTATTCGACACTCCGACATGGGTGTAGAGAGTTAGACCGCGGGGGCCTGACGTATCTGACTCCGAGGGGATTTTGACAACAGCTCGCATATTCTGGTCTGCCTTTGTCCTTCTGTGGCCTTGCGTCCACTGGCCTTTGCACACGGCCGTCCCTATAATGGAGTCGGTGGTGTGAAGAGCAGCTGGCAGCAGCCATTCTGGCCTCATGTTCACAGCAGTCGTCGGCTTCCACCCCAGTGCAGCGGCTCCATTTACGGACGGCCGTGACAAGGCCGTCCGTCTTCATCTTGCTGAAAGCCGCGGTGCTCGAGGAGGTTCGGTTTTTCCTCCGTCTTCCTCCTGGGCCGAGCTGTCGTAACTCACAGATTACTTTTAGCTTCAATGAGAAAAATTGCCACAAAATCCTAGGCCCCAGACTTGACACCCACGTATACAAAAATGTCACCGAATCTCTTAAAATAGATATCGTTGCTTCAGTAGTTAACACGAGTTAACCCAAAACAACACAACAAATGTTAGTTACTCTGAAGTGCAATATGACTGTCTGCCTGTCCTCATTCAGCTGTTCTGTGGCTCCTAGATGGCCTACACTGAACAGTCGCTCACAAACACACCACACATACACGTTACACTCAAAGATTGTTTTTAATTCCACCTTTAATGCAAAACAATCACAATAACAATGAAGGACATTGAACGAGAACAACAAGATGGCTACAACACACGAGTATGAAACTGGCAAACACGGGGTAATGGAGGTCAAGAGCTTAACAAGCATGAGGGAGGCTGTAACTGAGAGGAAGATGGCATGACAGCTCCGGTCACACGTGGCTCGGCTGTTGGGAGAAGCGAAAAATTTCAAATTCGATCCTTGTAAAGCGGAAGGTCTCACAAAGAAGTAGGGGTATTAAACAAAACTCCTTGCAAAAACGAATCGTCGTGTCGCAAAAAGGCCTGTCCGTGTCGAAAGAAGCCGTTTGCATCCTCGCTTTAACATTGCCGTGTTTTCCAAAGCGTTCAATTTCCTGCAGGAAGGGCAGAAAAACTTATCCGTGTGTCTATCTATTTACACTTCTGTTTATTTATTTATTATCTGCCCAGTTTCCATTTGCTCTTCGCAGACTAGCTGAGTTCCAAAAGATGCGATGAAGATTGTGACCCTGAGCAGACCGGGGGAGTAACACACACACACACAGTGTATATACAGAGATAATATAATTTATTTTACCGTTTCTATGTGTCACTTCTGTTAATGGGACCTGAAGGGATGTTTGTGACTCTCTGCCAGCTTATCGTTTTTTTTTTTTTTGGTTTTTTTTTTTTGAGAATCGGAAGAAAGTCGGGGCTGTTTTTTTTTTCCCTGGCCTTTCTCCACTGATATGTACGTTCGCTTGCGGACGCCCTCAACGTGGTCTCCTGCCTCAACCTATAACAAATAGTTTTCTCGGAGAAGAAAAATAAAACACGACAAGCATGTATTTTATCAACTGGTCCGTGCAAAGGCTGAACATTGATCACGCGGAAGAAAATCCGACTGCTGCCTCTGCTCTCAAGGTTCTTGACTGTATATGGAAAGCAGATCTGATTAATTTCCAGAGAACGTAAACGGATGGTTGTGATGATGTTTATCTGTGTCCATGGCAACAAGGCAGAAATGTCTCAGCATGTGAAAGGTGTCTGATCAGCCCTGAGAGACCCATTTTGATGTGATTTTAGCGTGAAGATTGCTTTTCGCCAATCATGGCCTTTCTTCATTATCTGCCATCGCTAAGAATCTGGCTGCTGTTACCCATAGTCGCTTGCTATGTCCCAGAAAGTGATGCCACCCCCCCCCCATCTCCTCCATATTTAGGTTGGTGTTAATCGTGCTGATCTTTTCGGTGACAGGTAACAAAGCCCCGGCTAATTCGCATTTGTAACGTGACGCTCCAGGTGACACGTTCCTCATACCTCAGCAGATACAGCATGTTCTCATGAAAGTACTGGCATCACGCTGGAAGTTTCACACCGAGTCTCAACTGCGACGCGATAAATGACTTCTGCTAAGAAACACCACGAGTATGAAAGTTAATGACACACAAAAAGTTTCCTGTTTTTTTTTTTTTTAAGAGACGCTTTAAACTTTAAAATGATGCATTTGATTTTGTGGCAACGTGCAGGCGAGGTCTATTTTTGAGGGTTTACTATTGCTGTGGGGGCACGTTCTCTAAAAATGACCCCCTTGTGTTAGAAGAAAACAAACACTCTCTCTCACACACACACACACACACACACACACACACACACACACACACACACACAAAGCCGAAATGGTTATTTATTTAAATATGAAAACAAACCTCGTATATTGCCAGCAGCACAATCGTACACTAAGTGTTTCTCCTCTTCCGTGGTATTATTAAGTGTTTTAGACGGGTCAGAAATTAAACACAACATCATTGTGGGTTAAAATTTATGGGGAAAGATTTAGACGCAACGTTCTAGGGAAATTTCCGTGCGCGATCAGAGCCGCTGTGATCAGTACGCCGAGGACTGATGTGGACCGTCGTGGTCGACTGGTCAATGAGCTCACACACCCAGGAATTTCCGCTTCCATCTCATGCGATCTGAAATATAATAGCTTCAACGACAGCGAAGTCAGCAATAATCCTGACATCTTCTGCAGGAGATACTCTTATAAATCTTTTATAATAAGAGATGTAATTTCGCAGACTGGTAGTCCAAGGTGAAGTGGTCCGGGGGGCCCGAAGGTCATCAGGGTTTGCACACACCGGTTATATATATATATTAAAAAAGAACAACCAACGAGCCAAGAGCCGGTGTCCAGAGCGTGTGTGCAAGTTCACATGTGACGGTTCCTTTTGCCGCAGTGGCAGTCTTGGCAGGTAGGTGGTCCCCAGTGGGACCCCTGAAATTTCCCCAGCATTCGACACAATTTTTTTTATTGGCGCACTTGCCAGGTAACCATCGACGTGAGACCTCTCCGCTTGCCAAACGAATGCACGGCTCAAACACCCTCTTTATTCGCTCTAGTCAATGACGCTAAGAGGTGCTTCCCACCAGAAAGGGGGAAATTCAATTAATCCATTATTTCTCCAGCAAAAACCGTCCGACGCTTCAGCCCTTAACACGCTATTCTTGTACCCGTCAAATTGCACCGCATTATCTTTCAATAAACTCAGGTTCTTGCCTCCCTGTTTCTTACATCTTGTCATGGGAACACATGTTGTCAACATGTAAATATATGCATAGGGTTCAGGCTGACAGAGAAGCAGCCAAAAACAGGCAAATGAAAAGCGCAGCACCTGTCGCCTTAGACAGAATAACTACAATAATTTATTACCCATTTAGTAGATATTCCTCTAATTTGGTGTGTTTTATGTGTCAGTTCTTACATAGCTATTCATTTCCACACTTTCAGTGGGGGAAGTGCTACCTACAGGCTATATAAACATGGCCTGCGGCCCATTATGTATAATCTATATCTCTTAATGCTTTATAAACAGTACATGAAACACTGCTTGTCTGAGGAAACCGGGCTCTGGAAAGGTTTTAAAGTCTATGATGTCTTTCTTCCTCAAGTCATGAGTAATCAAAATTTTATTTCACAGCCCAGAGACTCCTGGAGATGATCGGCCTTTGGAGACCCAAACTGCTGAATTCTGCATTTTCGTGTAATGCTGGTCCAGGAGTGCAGGGTGGAAATGTTTTAATGTTCAACTGCAAAAGGGGCCGTTGGTGTAATGTACAGCGGAGGGTCAAAAAGGCCCGGCTTTCTTCAGCACGCACGCACACACACACACACACACACACACACACACACACACACACACACACAAGTGTACAGCTTTGTATACTTTATGCTTGATTTCTTCTATTTCTCGCAGAGGGACGGACTCATTCCTGCCAGCGTTCACGTACACGCCCTACATGCGCAACCTTCATTATACAAAGGACTACAGAACCTGCTGCGACATCCACCAGATCACTTTCAAAGTGTCTACTTCCTTCCTCGTTCCCCCCGGATCATTCGATTCTGCCCAGCATTAAAATATGCTTTTTCTGCTGAATTGTACAAGATTTTGCTCACTGTGCAGATGCCAGGGCTGCGGCTGAGCGCCTCCCGCGGAGCTGGGTCGCCTCCATTCCTTGTACTGACTGCGAACGTATTGTCTTCTAATATTTCACATTGCAATTATTACATCGCATAGACTTAGTGACATGTTTAGAAACGTGCGGTTTGGGGAGGAGGGGGGAGGGGTGGGTTGACATTCTAGAAAAGTTTCGATATCCTTGAATGAGGTACAGAAGCCCATATTTTCAAAAGTACAGCTTGGATTTATATCGCTGTATGTTAAAGCTATATATAAAAAGCTTAATCTCTGTTTGTTTGTCTGTTTGTTCTTTATGTTCTTTTTGTTTTTCAAGCCTCGGACCCAAAATTTGGCACATGGGTACTTCTCAGATATTAAACTGCACAAGTAATAAGTCACAGTAACAGTGACAATCCCTGGAATAGAAAAAGAAAGGCTACGTCTATGGTCAGTTTTATTATTAATAATAATAATAATAATAATAATAATAATAATGCTTATGACTGCAGTATTTTCACACTGTATTATTGTATCAGTGGTTCAGCTTATAAATAATGCTCATGACCACACAGATATATGGAAATACAGCCATAAGGTTGATGGTTAAGATTCCGCAGCTCTGCAACTGTCCCCTCCTTTAAACACCTTGTTCTTAAGTGAATTTTACTCAGCTCAGCGGAACCAGGTGTATTGAGGTTCAGCCAGGTGACCCTGACCAGGGCCTCTGGTCTTCACGTGGGGTGTTGCCCTTGGGGGTTGGGACTACAACATAAAATACTTCATTTTGCAAACGTGCGGAAAACCAACTGGCCCGATATAGGACTGAGACTAAATACTTAGACGTACTAGGCACCATATGTCATACAGTTGAACTGATTTTTAGAGAATTAAATAAAGCGTTAATGTATACATGAATTTAAAGTAAGGGATTTTTGAGATTTCGGGTAGAAAGTTTTGAGCCTTAAGCGCCTGATGTAAAACGGAGCAAATGTATTCGGCACATTATGCAAAATTTAGATGAAATGGCCGACGAAGGACAGAAAGCGAAATTCGTGGCCCTTGTTCTGAACAAAACCTCAAGTAATTATGCGAAACAGGGCTAAAGACCTGGATCACAACTGTGTATATCTGTGACTTTCACTTAGTCCCGAGGAAGAAGAAAAAGGACAAGCCTAACCCTCAAGCCCTAACCCCCTAATCCTGACCGTAACCTTAACCCTGATCCTAACCCTAAACCCCTAACCCCAAGATTAAGTTTTGCTGACTAACCCCAAATAACCTCTGCGGAAGTGATGGTCCCCAGTATTGTTCCAGAAGCCAGCGTATTGTGGTGGGAATGTATCACCTGAAACAAATTTGAGACTAGTTTTGGCCCATTTGAGATGTTCCCATCAGCTCAAATCTCATGAGCAGTATTTCCACAGAATTGTACATTATACGTTCTCTACTCTGACCTCAGGTAAAATGCAGTGAACGCAAAGCAATAGTTTAAGCAGAGTCAATGAACATTAGATCTCACACACAGGCAGCGTTAGGGGTTATGAATTTCTTCTAACTGCACTTTGAAAAATAACACACGGAGGTCATGACGCCCAGGTTGTTTCAGCTGCCAGCTTCAAAACCTCAAAGAGTTTGGTTGGGAACTAGAAGCCTAGGAGTGAGTCGAAATTTACACTGTTGATATCAGCAACAACACCTCTTGAGTCGAAACGCTCTGGTGATCTAGTAAAGTAATATGCAAAAAAGTAAATTAAACTCAAGATTAAAAGATGGTTAAATTATGAAGAGGTCTGTGAACACGCAGGGCTTTGCATTTAATGGAACCAGATTTGTGACGAATCCAAACGTGAGCCAGAGACCAGAAAAATTCACTTTACTTTGTCCTGCAGTTAAACTCGTGAGGAGAAAACCTGTGGGTAGCTGGTGGCTCGAGGGCAAGAGGTTCATATTCAACAGAAACAGCGAACAGCTTAACGTACAAACGTCAGACGCGGAACATCAGAGCTTTTCCAAAGTCCAGGTGACTAGCACGGAATGTCCACACTACACACACTGCGGACACTACACACACACTGCACACACTGCATACACTACACACACTGCACACACTATACATACTACACCTACTACATACACACACTCCCCAGACTGCACACACTGCACACGCACTGCATACACTACACACACACTGCACGCACTGCACACACTAAATACTCACACTCCCCACACTGCACACACTGCACACACCGTACACACTCCCCACACTGCATACACTACACACACACTGCACACACTATACATACTACATACACACACTCCCCACACTGCACACACTGCATACACTACACACACTGCACACACTATACATACTACATACACACACTCCCCAGACTGCACACACTGCATACACTACACACACTGCACACACTATACATACTACATACACACACTCCCCACACTGCATACACTACACACATTGCACACACTGCACACACTAAATACACACACTCCCCACACTGCAGAGACTGCACACACACTGCACACACTGTACACACTATACATACTACATACACACACTCCTCACACTGCACACACACTGCACACACCGTACACACTGCACACACTGCATACACTACACACACAGACACACACACACTGATATAGTTTCACTCTACTGTACATTTTCTATGAAATGGTGAAGTGCCGAATCCAGAAATACTAAATTCAGTGAAAACTATTTTGTTGTTTTGGTGAGATAAAACTCTAAAGTCCAATAACTGTCCAGAGCTCCCTTTGGAGGGACTGTGGTTAAATGGAGACAGAAGCGTTCCTGTAAACTACTTTGTTGGGGGGGGGGTGAAAGACCGGCTGCATCTGCTCCCTGAAAACCTGCCCCCAGATCCACTGATACCACCCTGTTACACATTCCCACTGCTGTCTTGCAGGGGGGTCCCCCAGAGGGCCCGCCCGGTCGCCGCCTCTGGAAATCCCAGGCAGAACTGCCACGTTGGCTCCTTGGGGGAAGAAGCAGGCTGCTTATGCTGTGAAAGGTGCACAAAATGTGAACATCGACAGCTAAAAAAAAAAAAAAACAAAAACCGTAAAAAACTGCGGTAGACTTGGTATGATGTGCTTTTAATAGCAGCAGTCAGTCCTGGGAAGTGGAGCGTCACCCGGCATAAACGCAGCGCATTTTTTGATTTCTTTTACTTTAGAAACCATGATATTATTTCACATAATCGTAATACCGTGAATTTCAGCCATTCTATTTTTAAACCCTCCCATCTACTGCCGCCAGCATCGCGGACCAGTTTGTGCAGATGAAAAGGACCTAACCTAGCCTTCAAAAGTGAGTTAATGTGCAGATATGTAAATTACATGCATAAGAATGACAATATTAGAAAGCTGATGTTCTACTGCTCTACTGTTTATTTTTTCCGCTCACATTATTATTTGCTTTATAACTAAGCGTATCTTTTCTTGCCCTTGGGTATTTTTTTATTAAAAAGTACAAATCATATCTGTCCCCCCTGCATTTGATAAATTGGCATGTGCAGGCAGTTGGTAACTTCATTTCTTCATTAGGGAAATGTCTAGTAAATTATCTGTATCACTGTCTAATTATTAAGTCATTTTTATATGCATCCCTCCTGCTCTGGAACACCGACTATCCCTTCATCATGCTGCCATCCCCGAGGCAGCAGCAGTTGGCACGTCTCCCGGTGATGTCCTCCATTCGATATTTCTTTTTCTTTTTCCTTTTTTTTTTTTTTTTGGGCCGTGAAGTTTCAGAAGCCACGGCAATCTTCTCCATTTACAGGCTCAATAATGCACCTCGGTGCTGCGAATATTAATGACTTCGTTCAGCTGGGCTCCTTCGTGAGCCCGGGGAGGGAAATGTGAGCGGAATCTAATGGCGGCCAACACACCACTGTTGTTTGGACTGCAGTCGAACTAAGTCCGGCTCGCCCGGGACGGACCGACACCGCTTACCCAAATAACATAAATAAATACACGAAGGTCGGCTTTTCCATTTTCACCTCTGTTTCTTTAAAATGCTGTGTGACTGTAGATTTTTGAGTCAAGGTCATGCTGGTATTCTGTCGTGAATTGTCAATATCACAGTGCCAGGTCAGCTGGATTGTGCAAACTACCTACTTTAGTATTAACTAAAGTTTGTCAAAGAGAGACAAATGTTAAATAAAGGATGGATTTTATCAATAAAGATATATGCCAAATTATATGAGAAGAGCAGGACTTTTGCCTCCCATCTTCAGCAGCTTCCTGGATCTCGGTCTGGTGTGGAAGCCGCACTGCCTCTGACCGGGGAGCTCTGTGGGGGGTGGTGAAGACACCCAGCCCATGACCAAGACCTCACTACCCACCATCCAGACCACCTACATCAAGCAGTGCATCAGGAGAGCTCACAACATCACTGCGGACCCCTCCCACTTTCTCCACCGTCTTGGGAGACGCCATCGTAGCCTGAGGGCCAAACCCACCAGACTCAGGAGCACCCTCCTGCCACAGGCTGTCGTGTGGCTCAACTCCGTCTTCTTATCCTCCAATCGTATGTTTGTGAGTGTATTATAAACCATAAGTCTTTTATTTGTTCAAAAAATCAGATAATTATTATTATTTTAAGGTTAATGTATGTCAAGCCCCTCCAGCTCATCTCCAAAACAACTTACAAAGGACACTAATACTAAAAGTATCTAACTTTAGTCATGACCATCTGAAAAAATTGGTCTTTAAACAGAAATGTCCCCCCATTCCACGGACACCTTAAAAGACATTATGAAGCATGTGGAATCTCCATGAGGAAAGGGCAGCGATGCATAATGAACGCAGATAAGAATTCCATTAGCGTTTCGCCAAAACACTTTAAAAGTGTGAAGAAACGGGTTTGTGTGAAGAAGAAGAAGAAAGAAAGCGTGAGAACGGCCAAATTAGTGCTAAAGCAACGCATCATTATTAATTGATGACCCAGAAGAAGATTCATAAGAGCTATGAACGTTGACATTTGTGAGTAATTCAGAGAACTCAACTGCTGTTTTACCCACTTATGCAGCACAAAGTCACGGCACAAATTCAGAATCGTTCCATCTGCTTCGCAAACCCGTGACACATAAGGTTCGGACAGAGAAATATATGTGTGTGTGTGTATGTATGTAGGAGGATGGCAACGCAATGTAAACTTTTAGTGTAATAAAATCTGAGGTGTTATACAGTCACTTAGGGGTCAGGAGTCTCAACAGTCGAGACGCCGAACGGGGCAACATCGCGCAAACACTGACCCGTCCGCTTCATAAATCAGGTAATTCAAATAATGTAGAACCGAGTGCCGGAGAGCCAAGTTCTGGACAGACTTCAGGTTCGGGAGAATTTCAGTGGGAAAGTCTGGCTCCTTTTGTTGAATCGCTTGTGAAACTTGAAACAGAATGAATTAGCCTTGGCCTCCAAAATTGTATTAACCGCAGAAAGGGATGTGTTTAAATGATTTAGCTCTTTCAAACAAACGCATCATTTATTCATTTTGTTGCATTAATGATTAACTGAAGTCACCAACATGGTTTTTTAACACATTAAAGAAGAGTCACTATGTTCACTTCACTCCACTGTTCGACTTCACACAAAATACCTGCAATCCCGCCGGTATTTTGGCCAAGTCACCTGGGTGTCCATTATAAAACGTGTCATTCTGTGGAGAAAAGGCCTGTTTCAATATTAAAACTGTAATTCATCAGCTAGAGGGGAAGCAAAAGACCTCGACCGGGCTGTTCGCTAGGACTCGACTATTCAAACACGGAAACAGAAAAATTATTCGCAAACTCGGTTATTTAGAATAATCCTTTTTTAATTATTTAGAGGTGGTTTAGTAATAATAAAAAAAAAAACACGCTTAAAGGAGGTTTCTTAAACGGTAGGATCAACATTATTCCGTCACTTTGTTTAATTAGGCTGAGATTTAAAAAAAAAGCCACTTAACGCCTCCGTAACAAGTGAAGATACTGAAATAAATTTGTAGGCATTTTTTCATGCTTTTAACAGCAAAATTGATTAAAAACTCAACATTTATAGTTCTGTTCTAAAGACTCTGATGTGTTAAACAGTAAACAAAATTAAACAGATCCTTTTTTTTTTGCTGAATTTCATGCAAGTAGTCATTACTGTGTGCAGTAGAATGGTAAATAAATAATCTGATGGAGTTAAATTAAAGCATGGGATTTATGAGGAACAAACCGATAAATGAGTGTCATTGTTCTGGATTTAAACTTTCCTTTTCTCAATCACTGCACACAGACAAGGCAGAAATGAAAGTGTTACCAGTCAATACATTTCAATACTTCAACAGCACATTTGCTGCTTTTTTATAACAGGCTGGAAAACTGCAATTCCTACAAATTCTACTAAATGTGTTTATCTTAGCGACATTAGTAAATACACACACACACACACACACACACACGCACACACACACGATCTATTCTACTTGTTGCCCTGAGGATACAAATGTGCACATAAGATGAGGAAAAAAATCAATCGTGAATTCAAATTAGATATTAATGCATTGCATTATCTCCAAAAAATTCTTATTTTCAGACATTATTAGATGTGTACAGGTGAGGAGGCTGAAGAAACAGGCTTAAAAAAGCATAAAACATAAATCTACAGTACTGTGCTAAAATCTTAGGCATGCAACTTGAATGTCTGCTGAGAAGTACAGGTAGATTCTTATCTACCATCAGGGAGGTTTCTGGTTGGTCCCAAATTCATTATGTAGCCTAAGAATGACCTCAAACCCCCAATCTCAGTCATACACAACTATGTTGAGCAAAAAGAAGGAATCCTGCAACAGCTGGTATGGTCCCCACAGAGTCCTGATCTCAACATGATCAAGTGAGTCTGGGAGGACATGCAGAGACAGTCAAAGTCTGCAGAAGAACTGTGGCCGGTTCCTCAAAATGTTTGGAAGAACCTACCAACCTCTACCTTAAACTGCATGCAAGTTTGCATAAGAGAATTGATACTGTTTTAAAGGCAAAGGGTGGTCCCACCAAATATTGATCTGATGGAGGTTTTTTTTGTCTACTGCACTTTTTAGAAGATTTATCGATTAATAAGTATTCATGGCATTATTTTTGGAACCGTCCTCGCTTTATAGCATTTTTCCCACAGGTGCCTAAGACTTTTGCACAGTACTGCACATGTTAAAACTGCCACATTATTATTTTTATAATTATAGTAATAATACAACAGGTCTCCTGTTATTAAGATTCATAACGCATTCATGGAAATCATGGACATAATATCCATCTATCTATCAGTTGCTTGTCCTTGTCAGGGTTTTGGGGGTCCAGAGCTTATCATTTATGAACGGGATGCAGAACGCAAATAGCTTGAAATACAACTTGTGTGCCAAAATGCTTAAATCAAAAACACAAGTCACTAATTTTAATTGTAACCGTGTTTAAGGATTCTGACATGTTTTAACTGTTCCCAAGCCCCAATAATGACTTCAACTGTTTAAAAAAAGACACAGAAATTCTTATAATAACCGAAAAAATCATTTTTCCCTTATCATAACCCAGCAATTATGGCAGGTGGCCTTTGTTACTTGTTGTATATATAACTATGCCTGTTTAGCTACACTTATTTAACTGTTTTGGAGCTCTTGAGAGTAGACAAGGAATTAACTCCCAAAACAATGTTACAGCATAAACAAGATCACTGAATTAATCATAGTATTAAAAAGAAAATATAGAATAAACTGAACAAAATTTCAAAAGCGGAGATGACACGAAGGTCCTGAGAAGCGTTGTCTGCACAGAGAAATATATAATTGGAATGCGATGCTGTAAAACATCATCCCTATTTAACTTTACAGCAAGCAACTCATGAAGACAACGTGCAAAAGTTTTGAACAAAGAACCGATTTCGGCCTCAGAGCCCAAATTGCAGTTTACATGACGCAGCGCTCAGAAAGCACGCAGTCAAACTCTAATGCAGTTACGGTTTATATTATGTACCTGTGTTTAGAAACCAGCGCCGCGTTTAGTGATCCGGCCATTATAACAAACAGTCGCGAAACCGTGAGGTGATAGTTCATTAATCTAAATTTAGCAAGGCTGCCTGCAAGTCGACACAAAACTGGTCAAGCTTGGTTTTTCTTTCCCGTAAGTGTGATAAAATGCCCAGTGAAACACCCACAAGGTCCTCACGCGACTGAATCACCTCAAAGGTTGAGACACCTTCTCTCTTCCAGCCATTTAATCTCAGCCGACGGTGGACCTTCCCATCTTTGGACACGCAGTCAAGTTCTTGCTGCAGGTGTCTGGGTGTTTCCACAGGTTCACTGACACCGGAGGAGACCGAGTCTTTTTCCTCTGTTAATGCGGCGCTGATTTAACCACCAGGGTCACGAGCGGTTAGTTGCTTTTAAAGGATGACGGGTTACAGAGAGATTAACTGCAAACATTACTCTCCTTCACTACCCTGTAATTGTCAACAGCACAAAACAAAGGGCAAATGACCACAGTGCGGCGACAATTTTTACGGCAGTGTATTTAAAAAAAAAAAAAAAAAAAAAAAAACGTTTTTGGCATTTATCCGCAAGTTATTAATCTTGCGTTTCCCCAAAGATTAGCCAAAGCAGCAAATTAAGTGCAATAAATAAATAAAAAAATAAAATTATGTGTACATATTGTAATTTGCATATTCCCATTTTGGGAGTAAATAAAAGCAGAAAAAAGTTTAAAATGAATGTATGGTATTCTACCCAGGCTTAAAACAGTCCTCTGTTTAAATATTTATGTTTCATCTCGCAGTTTTCCCCCATCGCCGTTCATATAAAATTGATAGCTTATTGCAGATGATCCAAACAATTCTCATTTGCATCTAATTTGTTATTCTATTTTCAGAACTTCAGAGTAATGAATTTGCAGTAATGAATAATTTTGTGCAGTTATGACTTTTCACCACTGGCAACTTTGACTGAGATTATAGAGTCGGCTGTACGTCTAAATTAGGCCTCAAAATATTTAACTTTAAATCTTCAGAAATAATCCTGCTTAAGAAATAGTACAAATTTTAAAAAAACAGGTCAGTGCTGGTTATCATTAGCTATTCATTTCTTTGTTTCGCAATGAATAATATACTGTCACGTTGTACTATAAATCTGATTTTCATCACACCCTTTTTTTTACACTGTACGTTCTCCGAATGCTCAAATCGGACCCTGAGGAGGGTTTATTGGCCGACCTGAAAGCAGTTCTCTTAGGATTTGATCGTGGCAGAGAAGACTGAGTACAGTCCGTTCAAGCTGTCCAAAACAGTTTACAATCGCTGTTTAAAAAGAATTAAATTAGCTCATCTATTGACTAAATGAAGCCCTCAATTGTCCTTTATTAAAATCCCATTTACATGAATGTGTGGCACTGTTGGACGGTGGTGGACTTCTGTGACAGTCATGTTCCTGTCCTAAAATGTAACCTTAATCTTAGCAGCTATGAGGTGTAGAACACTAATGCACTTCACTAGAAATCAAACCATTTTTAAAACATCTCAGCCCAACCCAACCCATCTAATCCCAACCTAACCCACCCCACCCTAACCCATTTTAAACCAACCCAACTCATGTAATCCCAACCTAATCTAACCCAAACCACCCCAACCCATCTAATCCCAACCTAACCCACCCCACCCTAACCCATTTTAAACCAACCTAACTCATCTAATCCCAACCTAATCTAACCCAACCCACTCCAACCAATCTAATTCCAATTTAACCCATCCCAACCCAACCCATCTAATCCCAACCTAAACAAACCCACCCCAACCCATCTTAAACCAACCCAACCCATCTCAACCAAACTCAGTCGGTCTGATGTCCTGCAGCCAGTGTTGCTCTCAGTGGTCCACAAGAAAATGTTCACATCAGTCACATTAGGGAAGAAGACTATAATATCTGAGGATGATGAAGCTGTACTTGTCACAGGAAGACTCCAGTCAACACTTTTTTTCAGAGAACTCCAGCTGATCATAAGCATTTCATGAAATCCTGACAACTCAGTGAATTGTAGTCCTAATTCCTAGTCCTTTTGGCAACGCTGAAGCCTCTGTCTTAGCCAGTATTGCAAAGGCATAATCCCTCACATTCTGTGTCACAGATTCTATAGAAGGAAAGGATTACACATCTCTGTGAAACTGTCACCGGTGGGCTAACATGATCTTCTGCTTTGACCAAACCAGCCATCAAAAAAACAAAGACTTTCTTCACATAATTAACTATTATATGTATAACATATTAAATGTCTCGATTTTTTTGCTTAAACATATCTTGGCTCAGTCATGCACATCAGACATCCTGAGAGCTGTGGAAATTGTTTTTATGGAGACATTTTGCTGGGGATGTGGAGCTTTCTGCTCACATTTCACGGCCAAACTGACTTCAAACTGTACTAACAAAAAAGAGGAGGTTATATCATTAACTCTGAAATATAAACCTCTTTTAGTTGACTCCACTATCAGACTTGAGTAAAGCGAGGCATAAGATGGACCTCACTTCAAACATTTTGAAAAATGACCTCAACCTTAAACCATAGAAGCTTTGGGGAAAAAAGAAAATGAATAGCAGAGGTAGAGTTACAGCAGCCTGAAAGAAACACCATCAGGAGCTTTATGTCTGTTCACAGTAAAAAAAAAAGTGTAGAGCAGAGTCTGGTTAATATTACAATACTAATGTGCTTTTGTATAATAATAATAATAATAATAATAATAATAATAAGAAGAAGAAGAAGAAGAAGAAGAAGAAGAAGAAGAAGAAGAAGAATACCTGCTATTATTTTGGAATATTCATCTACAGCCATGATTTTTGTTGGAGTGACTGGAAATGAAAGGAAATCAAAATCATCTAATTTTCTTTATATTTGTAAAATACTCATCTGGTCAGAATATTTGTTTATAAAACAGGTGCAGGTATAACTCCACCTATGTGTGAAATTAGTTCTGGAAACACACGCAAATGTGCTAAACCGAACAAGTTTAAAGGAAATAATGCTTGGTGACTTACGGCGTGACGGTGAGAATGAGAACGGCGTTTGTTTCCGACGCTCGAAAAGAGCGAGGAGGCCAATTGGCGACCGGGAGACCTGAAGCTGGGGGGTAAATACAACGGCTTTTAGGGAAATACTTCACAGCTTGGTGATGTTTAACGTGTTGCTGCTATTTACCTTTCTGCCGCTACGCTTTTTTGACCAGACTGGGGCACCCTGGGTAACTCAGCGAATAACACGTAGAAGTCCAGGCTTGTGAAAGTTATGAGAGGTGATGTGTTTTAATGCTGTCTAACCATCCAGTGGAAACAAATGCGATCGAAACAGATGGACTGAGAGGCACTTTGCCAGAATTTGCACAGTCAGCGTTCACAGCGTTGGAGGCTTCGGACGTCAGTTACCGCGGTATAGAGCCCACAGCACCCAAAACAAATACGTCTCACTTCAGCTTAATTCCAGGTCACGTTTTCTCATCGTCCAAAAATAATAGCAAATCGTCTTAATGTCCCACTTCACATTTCCTACTTCCACTTCCAATCTGAGAAGCTCCAGGCTGAAAAGAATCATTTTTATGGAGCCATCGTGTTTGTTTTTTCTTCAAAATAATTCTTTATGTTAATTCTGAGTTAGGCCCCAAACAAACAAACAATTTATTTCAAGGACGGAAGGCAGACTCAAGCCGGAGCCCACGTTCTCATCTTCTTCAAGTTCTCTCTGGGCAAATGATGAAGGGCATCGACTGAGAGAGGCGATCAGTTAATGAGGGGTCTGGGAAACTGTTCGTCTTCATAAGCGTTCTGCCAAGAGGAAGGCTGTTTATTTAAGTGATCATTTATTGATCAGAAAGACATTTGATTTAAGAAATGAAGGAAACGAACCTTGTTCGGTCTCCCAAGACACGGCGATTACTCGGACAGCCGCTCAGCGGAGAACAATGAGAAGCAGAAAAAAACGAATGCCGTCAAAAGCCCAAAAACTCCAATTAGCGGCGAACGCGGCGCCTGGATCGGCTCCGGAGGTCAGCGATCAAACCCGCCGTGAACTTCATCATTTCCTCCCCATCGACCGGTTTCCAAAATATCGGCTTTTTTTCCCAATCTGTCAGAGGCATCTGGTACAGAACCGGGGCAAACAGGAATCGCGGTCCTGTTTGTTACATCAAGATTCCAGAATTAATACTGTTACCAAAAACGTGCTATTAATGTGTAATGTCTTTAGTTACTGTCATGAAGAAACTGACTGGCAAAGTTTATGAGTGTTAGTTTGATGCATTGTGGATGCTTAACAATAGCAATAGTATTAATACTACTGCTAATAACAACATTTCTGATTATTTTGATTCCGATTGTGATTAGTATTAGTATTTTTTATTATCACCATCACTACATCAAGTTTCAATTCAGTAACAATTTTAATATCAGCAGAAGGTTTCGTCCTGATCGAAAAGCACTAACCGAATGGGTTTGAACTTCATGGATATATCGGGATAAAGCATTTAAAAAGTGAAAAATTGGCGATGCAGCGGCTGTGAAGAAACAAGCTCTTCCAAACTGACCTAATAAGTCAAATATACCTGCAACATGAGACAATAAGCCAGTGAGGTGTACATAAATATTGATGTGAGGTGGGTGATGAATGTATTGGATGGGAGGGCTTCTTCTGTGCGGATGCCACGTCTGTCCGAATGTCACGGCAGGAGCACGGAGGGAAGATCCCTGTCTGTCTGGGTGATGCGGAATGACAGCAGGGGCAATTGGAACCATAGGCATCCCAGCCGCCACAGGGCATACATCTGTCACCCCTCCGGCTGACACCCTCAGCGCAGACCCCTCAGACCTGGACACCTGAGTTCCGGCTCCACACCCAGCTCTGCGGAAACAATGGAAGATGAACCAGCTCCACCTCTGAACTCTCCTACTGGCCGAACAAAGCCCAGGATTTTGAAAACTAGGAAATGCAGTCAACAAACTTTTGGTGGATTTAACAAGGTCTACGTGTGACGTCGAGCAAATGAAGATATTATTTTTATTCCATATTTATTTGTATTATTTGCTGGTGCTGAACTCGTACTGAGCTGTTAGAGACCCTGAGAAGAAAGGCGTTTGCGTTGAAGAAAAGTTTGCTTTATTTCATCGGCGCCGCAAATCAGCACGGAGTCCAAAAAACAGAAGCTCAGTCAAAATTCTACAAAACCCTTACACTTCCAGTTCGGCTTCTGATGAAACGTTCGACCATAACGTCACATCCCAGTCCCTGGAAATGCAACGAAAAGTTATTTCTGCACGTTTGCTTTATATACCTCAGAGCCTTTGACTGACAGCAGCATTGCTTTCTGAATAAAAAAAAAAAATCATGCAATGAGTTTACATGAAAAAATTGGATTGAATTTGAAACGCGATGAGGATTAAACGCTATTCTGTTTTTACTGGCTGACCCCCCAACAATCTAAGTTTGTCGTCATGTTTACCTGAATAATCTGCCAAGAGAATAACGTGAAGAAAACACACGGAGGGTGGGACTTTGGAGATACCCGATGCTTGAATGATTTGGCCCCTGAGGTTGGTATCTCAACATACCGTAGCAGTCGTTGGCGCCCACTGAGCCACCAGAAGACATCGCTATGTTCCTTAACCGATCACCTTCCCTCCGCATTGCAGGCTAATCGGATTAAGGTTAAATTGGTTAAATTCGAAGGAAAGGATCCCTTCAGGCTGTGTTTGTTTTAGTGAAATTTGAAATTGGGAGATAGGGGTTTACCTTTGCTCTCCCTCACTTGGCTGATGAATGAGCTGCTGAAAAGGAGAGGACAGCTCACCTTCCTCGCCTCCCTTCCCAAGGAGACTTTTGATGATTGTTGTCAGCACAGCGTAACCAGACTAAATGAGGGACTCAGTGCTTGGGCTATCTTCACATCTGTCAACACTAAGGCTAGTTAACAAGGGCACAACGGGGGGGGGGGGGCCGTCATGCCGGATGCCTGTGGTATCAGAGAAGGTGAAGGAAGGCCTCGGTGAAAAGGGCTCCAAAACTTAGAGCTCCGGCCCCTCCACCCACCAGCTGCCTCCTTAATTTCAATACAACAGTTTTCATCTTCTGATCGAGAAGCTACTTCGACTGCTCTAGGTTTCGTCTCCATCCCCTAAATTACGAACGTTTGGAATACGTTATATAGCGCAATATATACGTTTTTCCTTTTCGTTCCCATGCTTAGGAAGTGCATGATATTTTGAGTTGAATAATTCCCCCCTCGTTGAGCGTGAGTCATAGAAGATCTCTTTATAGAGTTACACAAAGTTAAAAAGACAAAACTTGTCCTTTGGCTGAATTAGATGAGTCATTTCCTTCAGCTGAATGGCAGACAGAATGACCACGGCACATCTTTTTTCTTCTAAAAACCCGCTTCAGTTTCTTCAATGCCTAAACTGTAGTTAAACCATCCTGTCTGCGATTGAACGCGATGATGCGGCGGCGGTGCTTCTGCACTGTGTCTTATAAGCTAGTTTTCTTTTTTTATGGTATAATGTCACAGAGAAGCGTTGAAGACAGGGTTTTTGAACAATAAGCGACGATCCCAGCAAGGGCCGTATCGTAAGTCACATCGATAGGTTCCTACGCAAAATCTTAGTTTGCGCCATTAACACCGGATAACGGATTTTTGCTGGGAGTTACGTCCCGCGAGAAACGCCACGTCTTCAGCCCCCACCTCAACTCAAACGCCGCGTAAAATGTGGTTTATATCGGCCGTTCCGTCAGGAACGTGCTGCAGCACTTCAGAATTCTGCTCCTCCAACACTTCATCTCAAGAGCATTTGCACCTGTGTTTAAAATTATGTCCAAATTGGCTATAATAGAAAAACGCTGAGCAAGTAATCACCGCAAAAGAGTTACGCTGTTAAGGTTATTTCCACGCTAATGTCTGCTTAAAATGAATGACGCGTTGCTGTTGGATACTCTGCGTTTTTGAAGACATTACATGCCCTGATATTTAGGATGGATTTAATCGAGCAAAATGTAAGTTTATTAAGAAAATATTGTTCAGACTCCAGCAAGTTGATCTATAATAATACTAATAAGAAACATTTAGACAGGAAAATATTCATTTTATTGCTCATCACCACTGCTACTACCTGGTGGTGTGTGTGTGTGTGTGTGTGTGTGTGTGTGTGTGTGTGTGTGTGTGTGTGATGTTGATGTACTACTGCTGGTTGAATCATCTCATGCCTGAGATTTATGCATGAACAATTTCACATAAAGTGACAGAAAAAAAAAGACTTGAATTTTTTTGATTATGTAACGTAAACGCAAGGTATGCAATGCTCGTCGCATCTTCTGCATTACTCGCATCTTCCCCGGTTTTCCAGTGTCTCCGTCGCATGTCAGATGTAACAAACAACCTCAAAATAACCTTTTCAATAAGCCAGTTGGGATAAGTAATATGTCATAAGCTGTTAGTGATTTTTCGACAGCCTGGCGTCTAATGAAGCAAAGTCTTGTTTTGTTTCACTCAGTGGTGAGCAGCTGTGAGCTATTAGGGTCTCAAGGAGGACAAGAAGAAGACATTTTATGTCTGTAGGGGTTATAGCTACCTCTAACAGTGATAGTTACCGTCACACTTACAGTCCGGGTAAAAAACAGAGGCAAAGTCTTGACATTTCCATTAATGGCAAAAGATTTGAAGTTTTATTTCGGCGTCTTTCTTTTCACGTTGGCGTGGTCAGGGCCTCCGTGATCTCCTTCTGAGATCCACTCAAGTGTATTTGTTACACTGCGCTGTTCAGAGTACTGTGCTGTGCTTTGTGTTTCTTCATCTCCAGAACACTTACAGGTAACGCCCCCCCATTACAAGCATAACGTGATCCCGGAAATCGGGTTTTAAGGAGAACTCTTGTAAGATGGACACGATTTCCATTACAACCCAAAGTTAGAAAATTCCCCCCCACTCTTGGCTTCTTCTCATTTGCAAGCTTGACAAAACCAGTCCCAACTCAGTAAAGGGTATCAAACATTTTCACTTGTATGTGTAAAAATTTGTAAGTGAATGACTTGCACCTTGAGGGATATTTGTATATAGAGTTTTATGTTAATTCAGTATCCTAATGAATCTGCTTGGCTCTTCTTATACACACACACACACACACACACACACACACACACACACACACCGCCAAACTCACACTTCATCGTAATTCAGTATCCAGATTAACTTTGCAATAAATCCTCATTTTTTTCATTATTGTTATTATTTTCTGGTTGCCTGGGTGTTTTCAAAGACGTCACTAGACTTGTGTTACGTCATTTATTACAGTAAATCAATCCAACGGTACGAATCAGAATCTAAACTGTAATCCATTAGCAGATTAAGCTCTCAGTGCCATTTAGCTTCTTGTCTTAAGGGAGTTCAGGTGTGACATTTAAGGTAAGGTTAACAACACAATAACATTAACTTGGCTGTAGAACGCTTTTCTAATTCTGAACATGTGCAGTGGCTCCCACATTCCTCTGCATGAAGCAGGTGCCGCAGACTGGCAAGCCGCTTGCCTTTATCTAAATTTATCACAAATACCGCAAAAAAAGGCGTAAAACACTGTTTTGAGGTACGCAGGCTGTCGTATACTTTATCTTCTGCATGGTGACGACTGAAAAAGTCCACTGAAGACAAAAATGTCTGCCAGCTGCAGACCTCACGAAGGAGCAAAGCAATATTGTGCGGTGGGTTATGTGGCCCGTGGCCAGGCGGCGAGAACTAACAGCGCGGAGATTGAGGAAGAGATTGATTGTTATCCACGAGGCCACGAGCGCAGCGCGGGCGTGCGGAGGAATTACACCCCGGAGCATTAATACGAAAGTTATTTTCAGAGATAAGTATGTCGTTTTTATTGTTGCCGATCACTCGCACACTCAGGTCCTCGAGCTCGTTCCGCGGCGAGCGGCGGCGAGAAAGATCCGGAAGGAAATCCGTCGGAAAACCGGAGGTGGTGCTCCCGCGAGCGCCGAAAACGCGGCTCATTTCCGAGGCGCCTGAGCAGTTTCGCCGGGCACCTGAGCTTCGCGGTTAACGTCACTCGACGCCCGCGTTCACGCACAAGGCAACGGCGTCATTAGGCCTCGAAATGAAACCGCACAGGAGGATCCTGCCGCGGGCTCCGTCCTCGCTGCCGAACAGTCATCTGAAGAGCCTATCGATTATCTAATGGGCTGAATAATTCAAAAACTTAATTACGACAGTGGACAAGTCCACGTGGAGACATACAATGGAAAAAGGAGGGGAAACTGCACCGCAGCTTTTGAGAGCCCAGACGTCTATATTTCAGTTGGATTTATCATCGTAAGGAAACAATCCCTGTTGGCGTAGCGAGTAAATAAATAGCTCGTGCTCCATTACCAGGGCAACACATGTCAGGACTGTGCCTCTCGCTTTCTTAACCATCTGTCTTTTTGTTTAAAGTTTTTTTTGTTCCGCTTTTTTTCTATTTGTGTGAACCTGCATGAAAGCGAGAGAGACGGTGATGAAACTGAACCAGAGTGTCGCTCGAACTGATGAATGTTAACTAGATGCTCGTGTTTCCCACAAACACGGTGACTTCCTGTTGATTCCCTGGGCCTTTTGAGAACGTTCTGGATTGTCATCGCTGTTGATGAAAGCCGGATTTCTTGGGAACTGCAGCGCCGAGGCGCAATTTTTTTTTTTTTCGTTTCCATCGTGCAGCGCTAACAAGTCCTCATTTTGGGCTGTGCTTTTATATATGTTATATTTACCTTTTCGTGAGACAAGAGGAGACAAACTTGGGAATTCGGGTTTAGTGTGACTTTATTGTGGCGCTTATAGGGAGGGGAAGATGGCATCAGAACAGGTCTTTGGTTCCCTGTCTCTCTTCTTACCGTGGACAGCAGGGGTTTAAACGTGGACATTCTGACAACTATGTGTTGGTTTGATCATAACTAGACATGTGTGCAGTGCATGTGAAAGGTCCTGTACAAGGTTCCTAAGGGTCCGAAGTCTGTGTGTGTGTTCTGTCTTCCTGCATCCCACACTCGAGTTGGCCAGCAAGTGTGTGGGTGAGGACTGTTACCCCACCCAGAGAGGAAGCCCCTGAGGATCCAGGCTGGTGGACCATCTGGAAAGGTTGCAGGGCTGAGCACCATCGGGTGATCCAGGTCTTGGTGTCCATCATGGGATGTAGCCAACAAAGAGGGATGTGATCAGTATAGAGCCAGAAGTTCAGACCGAGGAGTAGTATAAGAGGGTTTGGGGGCGGCCCATCTGATTCCCAAGCTTTCTTCTTCACTGGTAATGGAGCGACGTTTCCTCCGGGACAATTTGCAGCTGATGTATGAAACCTGGTGACCCAGCCCAGCCCCCCCATCTCTCTGTCTGAAGCATCACTCTGCAATACAAAGAGGAGTGAGAAGTCAAGACAGGTCAAGACAGGCCCACCACAAATCCATTCTTTGCCAACTGACGACAGCGTGGGGAAGGAGTGGCATCATGACCCAAAACATCATTCCAGCATAGGCTCTGGACCACCATGACCCCCACAAGGACAAGCGGTTGATAAAAGTGAGGGGAGATGGGGTGCTGTGTCATAAGTTAAAAAAAAAAGCATAAAGTACAATAATGGTGATGAAGGTAAGACTGAAGCGCAGCTGTAACTGTCACCAGATCACTTTGAGACTTTTCCTCTTTGTGAGGTAAGAACTAGAACATTTAGTGAAAGTAAAAAAAAAAAAGTCACTTTGATATCTGGTTTTGTGAACCTTACTGTCCAATGGGATGCCAGCAGCTTACATATAATCACAAACACTGGCATGAATTCAACACAATTCTGACATTAAAAGCACAATAAAACCCTGAATTAGAACATGGTCCATTTCAGGAGAGCTTTTCGACTGAATGGATGTTTTTGTTACACAGAAAATCATGAAGCAGGATTGATGGAGACTTTGCTGACAACTCTAATAATCACTGTGTACAATTTTGCAGTGTTTCACTCAACATGTCCCTCAGGATG
Organism: Arapaima gigas; assembly: GCA_900497675.1. Taxonomy (NCBI): domain Eukaryota; kingdom Metazoa; phylum Chordata; class Actinopteri; order Osteoglossiformes; family Osteoglossidae; genus Arapaima; species Arapaima gigas. Next base: position 54,758 of record UFQX01000928.1, read on the forward strand.
TATAAGCACAGTTCCGTAGTCCTGAATCTGCAATATGCAGTCAGCATCTTTGCAGCTATCGCTGCAGCCGGTGACACGTTCAAATCGGAAACCATTCCATGCATCGTTATCTTAGAAGGTTAGCACCATCACACGCTGCAAGGCAACCAACCTGCACACGAATGGAGACGTTCTGATGACACGGAGTCAGCAGATGGCTGCAGTGTGAGGATACCAGCAATTCCATGGAAGTGCATTCTGGTCATATTAAAGAGCACCTGAACGATTTAGTGGGTCATTGCAGGACTGTTTCATGGTCTATCTTTCAGGCAATGGAGAAGAAACGGCTCATCTGGAGCAGTTTAGAGTTGGGAAGACGTGACTTACTAAGACATGCAGTTTATATTAATGCACACGGTTGTAAAGCGCGCTGGAAGACTATTTGCCCTGTACTGTATTTACTGCCGTGGTACATGTATTTATAGTGAATGTGACACCCCGACAGCCCTCGTGGGAAAAAGCAGTTTGTCCCTTGCAGTCAGTTACTGGTTGCATCACCTTTAGCTGCAATGACTGCAACTAAATGCTTGCTGTCATGGCTGATCGGGGATAAACAGATCATGTTTTTCAGGTCTTTCCACAGCATCTTATTTGGATTTTGGTCAGGACTTTGAGACGGCCGCTCAATAGCTGTTGATCTTCTATTTTTCCTTCTAACCATTTTGATGGTAGCCGGCCTGTAAATTTTGCCATAAATTTCTTGCTGCACGATCCAGCTGCATTTCGGCTTCAGTCACGGACAGATGGCCTGAAACTTACATTTAGAATTTTCACACACAGAGCAGAATGAAAGGATTGTTAGATCAGTAACGTTGCTCCACTGCTCCTGAATATTGCAGCGCCTTGCAAAAGTGTTCAGACCCGTTAATTGTCAGCACTGCCCGGATTGCAAATCGTCCTGACACGTCTTTTTCCAATCGGCATTTTCCTCTTGAACTCATTTGCTCTGACGCTAAATTATCAGAGTTCCAGTTGTTTGCACATATTTTAAAGAAATTTAAAAACTGGAAAATTTGTTCAAACCCCGCACACTATATGTGGTAAAGCAGCAATGGCTTTTGTCTTTCGGGGTAACGGTGGATTTGGAATTGGGAAAAAAATGGTCAAACATATTATGTGACCCAGGCAATCTTAACAACTTTCAAAAGCTTTGAATACTTTTAAAAGGCACTGTGTATTTGACACATTTGGCCAAATAAAGCCTGGCTGCTCACCAGAGTATTCAAAGACGTGACCATAATAACTCTCTTATGTTCATTTCTCTAGGGGGTAATTATATTTATATATATATATATATATATATATATAGACTTTCTCATAGCTTTTTACAGGAATTCATTACAATACAGTTCTATTTAAATGCTAACAGCGTCAGTATTGGAGGGAGAACTTTTGTCTTGGTGTGGCACGTGACACATGTAAGATTCTAGGCTGCTGCTGTCTGTCTTGCATATGAAAGCTGCCTGGAAGAGGAATAAGCCTCTGTGTGATCTCTTAATAGCCTTGCACATAATCGGTAAGGATTTCATTCAAGATTTGACAGAGATAGATTTACAAAAAAAAGTGCTACATGTACATAAATCTGTATAAATACATCAAGCGAAAACCTCGATTTCCATGGAAGTACTGCCAAACATCTTGGGCTGGAGCAACTTCATTATGGCACCGAACCAAATATTGGTCAAACACTGTTTAACAAATAGAGTATTTAGTTTATCGTATTCCTCGTATATGCAGATACACCACAAACTAACTTAAGGAAATGAATTAAAGGAAACAGCAGTTTTTTTTTTCCCAGATAAACTGGTTCACTGCAAAATATCTGCACAGACAGTCTAGACTGTCCGTTTCTACAAACATTCAGAGTTGGACATGTTTACTTTCTTGTTTTAGGGCTAAAACTGACTCTCCATAAAAAAATACATGCTGCTAAATTATGGCAAATTTTCTTAAGTGTGCAGAGAAGTAAAAAAGTCTAGATGTTAAAATATCTACTACATGGAGTGACTAGACTAGAAATGACTGCACTCTTATCAGTCACGACTCTGCATCACCCGGAGCCACCGCCAAACCTACGTGCGCGGCTACTTCTCTGGAAATTTTACTGCTGGAGTTTCTTCTTGACACTTGAATTAATGATGGACGTCTCGGTGATTTTTTTTCTTGCTAGCTATAGATAAAGCACCACTTTCAGCTTTGTTCATGTCTTCATTGCAACACTTTCCAGACAACAAAACAACATGCTGCGGCTGTTTCTTGAGTGGGTGGAAAACACAATTTAGTTGCTTTAAAGAAAGTTAAGGAATCCAAACCGAAAACCAGAAAGATTACCCCAAGGAACCACAAAAAATAAACTGAAGCCAGGAAACCCAAATCTTCCTACCTTCTTCCACATCTCTTCTGTCTTTTCTCAGTCTAACATATCAACTTATATGTCTTAATGGTTTTGTTAGAGCCAGTTGGCCACAATTACAGCAATCCCTCGGCATCTGAACTCTCTTTCTCCATATTTTTGTTCTTCAACGGCTCTTGAAAATTAATGCCTATATATTCGAATCCAAATGGAAAGTTTTGCAATAAAAATTTTTTATCCAAGGCTTATACTTTGGGTGCTATTAAAAATTTATGCAAAGCCAGACGTGCGCTGCACGGGTGTTATCAGTTGTTTCCACCTGTTTCGTTTTCTCTGAACGCATTTGTGTCACATCGCCTCGTTTATTGCGCATTTCAGTTTAAAAAATAAACCTATTTATTTATTTAGGTGCCGGTTGTCGTGATGTGGCAGTTTACTTTGACACACGTCTTTATTCCCTTTATTCGACATGTCATAAAACATGTTGGGCTGCGAACCCCACCATGCACCCTTTTACCTCCCATGTGTAACACAGTGACTATCATGTGAAATGTGCTGTACTGAACCGCACTATAAACACACACATTAATAACAACATTAAGTGTTTCTAATGAGGTAACTGGTGTTTACCATGTTTATCAGGCTCAAGTCATTGGTTATACAGATCTATTCCAATGGGCTGGGAGCACTTATTTATTTATTTATTTATTTATTTCCCCCCATTTGAGATAATGAGAAATAGGCACTTGGTATTGGGAAAATTTGGTATCTGACGCGTTTTCAGGGACAGAAAAAACAGATTTAGACACCGAGGGGATGACTGTACCTGGGGGAAGCCGCAATGAGAAGGCAGCCAGGAGATGTTCACCAGTTCTGCTTGCCCCATATGCTGTTAGCTCACCATGCCTATATCAACAGCTTTTTCACATTAACAGCGTGTATGTTTTTTTACAAACAGATTTTAATTTGGTACACTAAAACATGAAAAGCAATTTGACTCATTTAGGTTGGCATAGTTCTACTGACCAATGCGGCAGCACTACATTACACCCCCCGCTTGTTTCAGCTGAGTCACACTTTCACCCATTTTACATGGAAAACAGCACAGGAACGGCGTGAACCAATTAGTCAGTAAGATGTATGAATTTTGGTGGAACAAGAAAGGCAGAAACAGGAGATGACTGACAAAATATGACAAACTGATTCCTGTAAATAATTGTCAGGCTTTCGGTGGCTAATTATTCAGCTTAATTTGTGTCCATGAATTAGGGGATAAAACATTTGGTTTGGCAGGTATCTCTGAGACAAAGCCTTGTAGATATGTGAAGACCACCGTGAGCTGACTTTGCAGATTTTGCTAAAGCAATGTGATGAGAATCTCCTGAATGGATGCTTGATGCTCGAGCAAGTGGTGACATCATGATAAAGCGGTAGCTCCACACATGCATAAAAAGTCATGTTTCTAATAAAATGTGAACAAAAAGAGTATGTAAAAGATGGCGTCGTGGAAAATGCAATGCTATTGTGTTACACAATATCCACCCCTCCATTATCCGTTACCACTTAATCCTGAACTCAGCCATGGAGGTTCAGAGCCTATCCAGGAACCATCAGATGCTGGGCCACGAACCTGCTCCTGGATGGGCTGCCGGACCAATTGCGGGCTGATCACATAAACCCATTTGCACCCTACAAAGGGCAAGAAACACTTGAGAAGAACACCGAGAAGAGCTTATGCAACAGAAATCAAGTTGAGTACAATCAGGTATGTGACCATTTCGTAATCCAGGTTTGCAGTGAGGCTGAGCTGGAAATCACCCGTCTCCGTGAAGTGGCATTGTGGAACATGGAGCAGACAAAAGTGTTGGGAACCAAAACGAAAATGAACACCTGGCAGCGTGGCAACGTAAAACACGAAACACAGCCACTGAGCACCAGACAAGTAGAGAAACAAGGAACTGGCAAGGAGTTGAATACAAACTACTGCATGGGTTCAAGTCCTAACTCCTACCTCACCTGGGTTTGCTTAAGAACAACTCCAGAGAGCCTGGGAGATGCGGTGCACTAGTAGCCTGTGGTGGGAGACAGTCATTACGAGAAGGTTTACGCGGGAAAGAAATTCCGAGGTGCACCTCCAGGAAATGGGAATGTAGCTGCAGACAAGTCATGGGTGGAAGGTGCTGTGGGGTTGGTGGGGTTGACGGGCGAGATGGGTCAGCTAAACAATATAAAGGATGAAGTTGGTAGACATTGAACTGATGCAACAGCAGAATAGCTGCAAAGTGAAGTAGTGTTAAACATACAGTTGCGTTAGTGGACTGGGGCATGAACCAAAGCCCTGATGGACGTAGAAGATGGTAGCTAATATCCAAGGCTCACACGACTCATTGGGTGTAGAACAAGGGCACAAGCCGAGGTAAGATGAGGCCTGACACTGGGAAACAAGAAAGAAGCTGCAGACAAGCTGTGGCTGATGGGTGCGGCAACAGAATCTGTGAAGTCAGCGAATTTGATGCCGGGCAGCAGGGTTGGTGGCGACAAAGGAGAAGCAGGAAAAAAAAGGTGATTCCCTCACAGCTCAGCCTGGAGAGCTGTCTAGTCTAATAACACTTTCCAGGAATGTTTTAAAATAAAACTCCAAAATAATAAAATGCCTTTGTAAGCCCTGCACCCATAATTAATAACTTTATTTTTGAGCGAGAGGTTGAAATTTATTCCATCCTCCCTGTGTTGTGAGCCGCTGGTGACGCATAGAAACATGAGCTGCCATTCAGGTGGAACTCAGAGTGGAAAAATCGGGCAGGAATCGCTTTTGTCTCATGAAACTTCAGACGCGCGACATGCTAAGTGCGTGTTTACACGGTGAGGCGAGGAACAAGAGCGTGGATACGGATAATGAAAGAAGAGGTAGCGCCAGCCATGTGCGATCGTTTTATTTTCCATCCATAATGGTAAAAATCGACTGTCTGTTCATTCCTGTACATTAAAACTGCAGTACTGAGCAGATCTGGTTTATTTATTTATTTTTTAAAAAAAAAGCTATATATTCATTTTGTGCTCTGATTTACAGTTTACTCCCGCCCCCATTTAGTACAGCGTACAACATTATTCAAACACGTTTCAATAAACCTTTTTGCTTTAAGAAATGAGGGGGTTTGTGTAAAATGAAGATTATATAGAACTTCCATTTGCAAATCAGTTTGACGGGCACATGACAACTTGAGCAGCAGAGCATGAAATTACCTACTTTATCATATCTTGGCAGGTAATTGTTTTGTGGTGGCTTTTCTGTATTTGCGAAGCCCAATGGTTCATAAAGAATGTGTTAAAAGGTATTAACTGGGTGTTTCTGAAACGTAGCTGCAGCTGCGCTCTTTTCCTCCACTTCACCTCTTGCTAACCGTATGAATCCGGGACGAAAACAAAACTCCTTCTTAGGGTCAAGTATTATTCTCACATAACAAACAACAGCATCTTCTGCTGCTGCTATCAGTAAAATACTTAAATTTTTTGTCCACGTGTACCGATAAACTCTGTTTTGTATGCCCAGCCAAAGTTCAGCTGCTACTCTTGCCCTTCCAAACCTGACCTTCAAGGTAGTTTAAGAAATGACTCGCAGCATCGGAATACAGCACGAAGGACTGCCGCACATTACGCTGCGAGTTTTCCAACCCTCCTCCGGCAAAACGCCCACGGGTTGTTGGATCCGTGCTGCGTCTGTGGATCCCAGCAGGTCTCCACATGCTCGTTTCAAAGCCAACATTTGATCGGCGAGGGCAAATAGAAACACTGTTTCATCAGAACCTGTAAGGGTGCCGTTGCATTGAAATTTGCGTGAAATGTCTCATCCGGACTCCAGAGGACAGGAGCAGAAGAGTGACGTTCTCATCCCGTTCCCACAGTTCTCCGGAACCCCCGTGCGGCAGCACCCTGTGACAGTCTCACACCTCGCAGGCTTTCAGGTGGAATCAAACAGAACAATCTTAAACCGTGACAGACCTAATCATATGGAAGGAATTACTGTAATTTGTCTGCAAAGCCACGTTCTAGACCTCCTTTCTGTCTCTGTGTTAAGGTATTTTTCGTCTTTGCTGGTGGGAGGAGATGACGTCAGAGCTTCCTATGAGCATCAAGGCCCGTCTTTCAGCAATTAAACTCTTCACCATCAGCACTTCTTTCAGCATTCAGGAGCAAAACAATTTGGAATTTACATTACTCAAGTAAATCTTCATACAGAATACCTTGGAACATCTCAACAGTGTTTTACACCTAAAGCCATTTCTGGCACTTTGGTGCAGCTATTCTGGGACTGCGATACATGCTTGTTGGAATGGTTTCCACTCAACCATCCAAACCATCATTTGGAATTCTGGTTATTTTTACATAGTCGGAAAGGGAGGTTTACCATATTTTCCCATCAGGTCCTCACTGTTTCCTATGCTAGAAAAGTTAACATTCGATCTGCATGATAAACGAAAGGAATTCTTGAATGTCTGGACACCTTTCTGGAAAGTCTCGGTGCCTCTTGTTCACAGGTGTGAAATTTTTGTCCTGGTTTTAAGTTTGTGGATGTGGGTTCTTCTACCACATCAATAATAAAACATCTGATTCTTATTTGGCTTTTCATACTGGTTTGTCTGGTTGACCTTCCTTTGATCTAGGAGGGCAGCTGTACCCTTTCGTACTCGGGACAAAATCGCATTATCTGAAAGCTTCTCGTACAGCTTCAGGAGTCTCTGTCTCTGCAGCTTTAAGCGTTGTGTTTAAACGCAGGCAGTTATGTCGAATGTGTTGTGATTTGGCCTCCACCTTGTGCATTTGTGCGCAAGACCCAAAGCCTGTGTCATATTTCTCAGAAGAATTTTGGTTTTACATCAACTGATAAAGCAGAATACTGCACCGTTTCCGATGTCTTTCAAAGTGTTGAATGAATGGGTGAATGGACGAATGCATGAATGGATGTCAAACGTAAGATATTTTATTTTGCCTAGATGTGGAACTGCAAGCATAATGTATTTACTGTGTTTTATTGTTAGCATTACGTTGGGCTCCTGACAACAATGGCCCAGCACTGGACAAGCTGCTCTTGATGGAAGGATGAATGGATGGATGGATGGATGGATAACTTAAAATACTGAAAATAAAAAATGAAGTGAACAAACAACAAAAGCAAATATTCACCCCACACTCTTTTCTGCTCCTTACACAGAACCTGGATTCAACCAAAGAATGCTAGTTTAAGGAAAATCGGTTATTTTATTTTATTTTATTATACTTTTTTGCCTTTAAAAACACCTAGTGCAGCACACAACGGACCCATCATGAACCGGATGTCCAAATGGACTCACTGGTTGTACTGCTGGGACTGTGGCCTGAGTAGTACAGATGCAGCCCTGGAAGAGCTGATTTCACCATGAGGTTGCCAGCTTCCAGGAGAAGGGTCTCCTGCTTGTAATAAGGCTGAATCAGAACTTTGGGACTCTGAGAATGTCCTGGCTTTCACATAAAAGCTTACAAACAACCTCTCTGGACTGAGCCAAGATGGCTGCCTTGAATCATTACTCAGGTAAAGAGAATGAAATATGTTATAGACACACACTGAATATCCTGCAGCAAGGCATCCTGTGGCCAGAAGTGAACCTCTGTGGTGAGAACAAAGTCCAAAACCCGAGCAAAGTTCTGTCACGAAGCAAACAAAGACAACATGAGCTCTGAGAAGAGGTATATTTTATTTCAAATAATATATGAAGATATTACTGTAGAAAGTGGGTGTCTGATAGTCTGCCATGTGTCGCAGGTTAGATGGAGACCCCATACACACACACACACACACACACACACACACACACACATGCATGCGTGCGCACGCTCTTGTGCACAGACACATTAAAAAAATGTTCTGGTGAAAAGTCTGGTCTGTTTTATTTTCTTGACAGATATTTGGTGCAGATCTGGCAGCTGAACTCGGGGAACTCGGTTAAAATTCAGCACGTTTCTCAAGACAGAGAGGTAATCATCCAATGTGGTGTTTTGGGCAAATGATAAAATGTGTATTCATGGTGCGTTTCTGATTAAGTCAGGGATGATTTCATCTTCAAGACTGCCTCTGCACCTGTTTTCAATTCCGTGAAAAATTCGCATTATTAAAAATTATATTCAAGCTGACACAATGGCCTAATTCATATTCGCCAGGAATTCCTGGCAACGTGGAGGTGAACAATACTTTTTACACATTTTATTTCATTTTAATTTACCATAACATGTGCTGACCAGCATTCTTGCTGTCTGAACGTATAAATCCAAGCTAAATAAAGCTGTTATCTAAATTCTCTTTCTCAGCTGGACCAGATGTGTTGCAAATTAATATGAAATATGGAGATGTAATGAAAGAGGATGATGGCGGTAATAATAATGCTTTCTTAAGTTATTGACTGCTTATAAAAATGCTCACTTTGATGACAAACACCAGAACCAGAAAATGTTTTGTCTTCCATCTGGAATAGCGCGTGTTTTGAAACAGACTGCCGACAGGTAAAGGTGGGGCCGCTTTCGAACCCCCCCGCCCAAATTGCAAGGAGACAGGACGGCTGGCTCATGTGCACAGTCACCGGACAGACAACCAGAATTCCTTCAGACGTAAACGCGTTTTTCTCAACACAGTTTCTCTCACTGCTCCCCGTTTCACAGTGACCTGTAAGTGCTACAACCCGCCGTGTTTTACTGTCCTCACGTTGTCACAAGTGCAGCATTTGGTAAACGTTCTCATGCTTGATAAGATGTGAATTGGATTTATAACTGAAAGCTCTGTGAGACTTTCACAGGTTTTCAAATTCAATATGGTCAACAACTGATACAAATTGTGCAACGGTATTATGCTGTAGAGCAAAATACTACATATACAGTATAAACAATGAGGTGAGAAAGGAATTATGTAAAAAATCCCTTCTCACCCAGTTTTCCCTGGTGGGGGGGGGGGGGTAACTTTCCTCAGATTCGGGTCTCCTGTCAGGGGCCTGGGAGCTGGAGGGTGCGGCGCCGTGTTTCTGCTCTTCCTAGGACTGTGCTATTTGGCACGAAGACTGATGTTCTCACACCTGGGATCTGATGGAGCTGCTCCTCCAGTTTAGGAGGCCGCAACCTCAAGTCCTCCTATCACCGACGGACCCGCCTCGCTTTTGGTCTCCCATATTTATACAATGTTTTAGATAAAGCAACAATGCAGGGACTGGGGACGGAACCCGAGGCGCACACTCGGCAATTCCAGCACAGGCTCTCGACCACCACGGCCCTGACTAGGACACAGCGGCTGATGATTCCGGACGGACGGATGTTGAAATGGAAACAACGCGCTTTTCCTTTTGAACATTTTTAATCGCTTTTTGCAAAGACCTACAGTGCTGCTCATTTCTACATGCAAATGGATCCACACCGACAATTATGTTAATGCACAGAAGTTAATAAACCACTACTTGACATAACACACTCCCTAAGTGCGAGACACACACACACACACACACCCACGTAAATAATCTGAGTGAGTAAAAAGAGCAGTTTGATGTTTTGTCCTTCTGCGGTGTAAATGAATTTTAAGTTATTTTTAAGCGTTTGGGCGTTCTTTAACGTAGAGAATTAGGCGCGTGTGTTGTAATGAAACGTAGTAGTAACGATTCAATTTGTTTCGGTAAAAATGAACGATTCACGGCGAAGCAAAGGCAGTGTCTCCGTAATGAATGTAGTCAGTTAATTAAGAGAAAGTAATGGAATCCGGTCACAATGGCAGAGGCCCGCAGTTGCGGGGAGACGTGGTAATAACAGCTTGGCCTTATCTGACGGGTTATAATCGGTTGCCTTTAAACCACTAATTGGTACTTGTGCCTCTGAAACACCGAAAGTTAAATATTAGCTTTGGCCCAAGTTTGAAAATGTTTAATTTAAAATTACATGTCACGGATGAAACCTTGATAAAACCACCATGGCCGTAGTTGAGATAAATAGATGGGAACGAAACGGGTAACAGCAGAAACGGCAACAATAATGGCCGGAAATCTTAACAAAGACTCTGGTGGGCTTTGCGTGAAAAGTGACTGGAGAAAAAGGTGATAACCCCTCTAAATATTAGACACGGGTTTGAGTCAGCAAGCGAAAATGGGCCTCGGCCGCTTCGCCCCCCTGCAGACGGACGAAAAGGGGCAAACGCGCACCATTAATCTGTCTTCTTGTTCCTCGACGGAAGCGTTTCTTTTGGGGACTTCACCCCCGACTTTATCTCACTTGGCTGGCTGTAGCCCTTGTACACCAGTGGCAGTGTGCAGCCTTACACTCTCCTTGACGTTTTGCACGGAGTTCTGCGGCTCTGACACACACACACCCACACACACCCACACACAACACATGCACACGCTGGAGAGCAGTTGCACTCCTGCCCCGCTTGCCGCCACGATCTGTTGCCACACCGCGTCTCTCATTCATAGCTCAAATGTCACAAAACAAACGCACTACAAAAAAAAAGGCACGTGGAGTTATTAAATATTTCACATTTGGACCGAGCTTCGTTTTCCTGAATTGGCTTCCAGATCCCCCCCCGATTTTAAATCGTGTTGTTATTCTGCGGCAGAGATTGAGGTTATTTTTTTGGTCTTTGTAAACTAAAGCATGTGCTTTTGCACACATCAAATGGCAGCACAGGGCATATCGAATGAGCGAAAAACAATCACTGCGTTTGTCTTGCACCAGCTGCACATTTACCAGTTTAATAAAATATATACCAAAACAAAATTTTCCAAATGGGTGCCCTGGTGCAAAGTACTTAAGCTGTTTCAATAAATGTCCGGTTGTTGAGCTTTTTTATGGCTTCTTTTTTTTTTTTTGTTCTCCGCATTGTTTTGAAATTACCTGTTGAAACATATGGCACAGCCTCACGGATGCTGTTGCTAAGGGCAGACATGGGTGACAGATGCGCAAAGGACAAAATGGTGCCACAGATGGACTGTTTCATTGGCGCGATGATGTCTTTTGGCATCAGTCATATACGCAGCCTTCCATACGGCAGAGCCAGACAGCTGTTCCAGGCATTTTATTCTATTCTGAAACGGCTCTTTGTCATAACAGAAACAACAGACCCTATTTTTTTTTTGTTCTCAGCTGAAAGAGCAAAAACACAGTACATTGTAACTAGCAGTTCCTATATTTAAAAGGAGTATATGCTACGCTGCTACTCTCATTTCAAAGCTGACCATCTTCCCTTATTATCATATCATTATTGTAGCGACAACACGGTTCTTTAGGAAAATAATAAGAGGAACGTTTGCGCACTTCAAAGGGTAGATGGATCCCTAAAAGCGTTTTTTCTTCAAAACAAACCGGCTACATTACAGTAAATACCTCCAGCAACTCCACTCACACAGGCTTACGCTCCATTAGCTTTTTATACCAAATTAACCTTTCATAAACTTGCGAAGGAAATATACTAACAACTTCTGAAATCTGACAAACTGCCGGAAGTTGCAGCTTACCATTTTTTTTTTTTTATTAATATTTAATAACTGACTCAGCGGGAAGCCTAAATGGCGAGTGTCAAACAATATGCATATTTAATGGCGCAAAGTAAGACAGCGTGAAGGTTGCATAACTTACAGTTTCCAAAAACACGGGTTAAATTAAGTGCAGGATGCTGTGCATCTACTGCAGATTAACACGTGAGGATATTCCTGGACCGACTGTCAAGCGAAGGGTGATTGAAAAGATGCTTCTGCTAGCACGTCTCGGCATTTTTAGGGGGGATTTTTTTTCTTTATCGCGTCGGTCGCCCTTCCACGTTTCAGCCAAACACCGCCCCGTCAGAAGGAAATCTCCCAGACAGTGCGCAAGTGGCCTCGTACCCACCCCGGAGTCTAAGCGCACGAAGAGGGGTGCTGAAAAAAGTGCCCCAGGAAGCCGGTGCAGAGGAGGAGAGTGTGGTTTGGAGATAAAGCTGCTTGTCAGGCCCCCTTGATATCTGACAAATGATAAGATCCAAACTCTGCCCATCAGGCCAGCTTGTGGCATTACCTGCCATGTGTGTTATAAGGAACCTGTCAAAAGCAGTAGCTTGTCATATTACTGCTATTACACAGACAGGATCTGGGAAACAGGTACTTGTGAACATAAACCACCCGAGTATTTCATCACAGAGGGCAAAAATGAAGCCCGTCTTGATGTCACGAGGCCACAGCTGCCGTCTACATACGAGGTACGAATAACGTATTTACGTTTCACGATGTAAGTTGTGTACGGCCGTAAGAGGTAGTTACCGAAACCGATTTATTAGTAACACAGAGAAGCTGGAGAAGGACTTTCTTATTGAAGAATCCTGTAATGATCCTTCACGACTCCAAACAAAGAATTCTGACATACGCAGTCATCGTATTACTGTGTAAATAATTGATTCAAAGAATACACATTTCATAATCTAAATTTCCATTCTAAGACAACGCTGGACAGGTCATTTAATTTTCAGTATTAAAGTAAGTAACGCAAAGATATGACCTGAGGAAAGGCACTGAGAGGAAGCCGGTGTCTGAAATAACATACATAAAGTCAGACTGGTTTAAATATAACATTTACCTAAAGTCATCTTAAACATAATATCAAAAAATTATTTTTTATTTCACTGCTTTTCCAGTCTCTTCAGTCAGTGCATTGTTTTGTCTGTCTGTCTGTCTGCCTGTTTGAGTGCTTTTTAATAAAGAGGTAAATATATGATAACAATAACCACATGTGAAACGCCATATTCCGGGTTAAAACATTAGCAATTACTGGTTTTTGACAAACAGATGTTTAAGACCACCTGGCTTGCCATGCCATGTCATAAAGAATTAACTAATGATGTTTTTGGGATGCTTATTATTTTAATCATTTTATTATTACCAATTTATGCACCACGTTATAAATGTAAATGCAGAATATTGCTGAAACCACAAACTCCATAAAACGTTCTATAGAACGAATGACGAAGGCCAGCTGTTCCTCCTTTGACGCGTCTTTTTTGTGTCTGGGGATTTTGAGCAAACGGGGGACGATTCCCAGACGGGGGCTATGAATGCATCAGCTGACTCGGTTAAACTGTGCGAAGCCGATAGACTAACTAATTCCAGACCGAAAAAGCTACTCGGCCGTTTTTAAAAATATGCAAAGAAACAAATTTATTGAACCCCCCCCCAGAAACCCAGCTGCTGTCCAGGTTATGTTGAAAATCAAATAATTGCATTTTAATTCATAAGGGGATAAAATTCACTTTCTATACATCCTTCATTTTTGGTGCACCTCCTGGTTTTGAGCATTTGTTCCTTTTCATCTTTTGTCTTTTAAGTAAAGAAAACCTTGAGCGATTGACAAAAGCTATTTGTCTGCGTATTGTGTCTGCTATGTACGTTGAAAAGAAAATAAAATGAAAACAGCGTATTGTTCACTGAGTGAGTGAAAGAAATACGCAAAATATAAGCAAGGAATCTGCTGTCGAAACGCTCCCCAAGATGCATTAGCCCAGTATGTTATTATCTGAGTTTTACAATGAGAATTAATACGCTTTGGTTTTGGTCTGATTTATGTGACAAGTAATGACATTTTTTTTCATTTGAATGTCTCAGTTTCACTTTAAAGAGATATACCCTAGTGAGGCGAATCCGGAAACTAATCAAACTCATACGAGAAAAATGACGTTTTGTTATTATTAGATATGTGCTATTATTATGCATCACACCGACTCAGTCAACATTGCTCTCTCCAGAAATCTTTAGTGTCAAAGGTGCGTTCCTGGCAAAAATAATCCTCATTTGAACAAATTCAGAATTAACCTTGAGGCTTAACTGAATATTTCTTTGGAGAGGAGCGTTAATGAATGCTTGTACAATGTGTTGTACCGAGAAGATTAAACGCATATTAAATCACAGGAGAGAAATGTCTGTAAATTGCTTAAAATTGATTTTTTTAAAATGTCCACAATACAGCGCTGGTACTGATTTATGCCATAAATAAATTTTAGGTGCCTGAAAAGGAAGGAATCACCTCCATTTGTTTGTTTGCTTACTTGAAAGAGACTGAGTTCTGAGTTTATTTATTTATAACTGAACATACTTTGCCTTTCTGTTTTGCAAACTTTCTCTGTTGCAGCGCGAAATGACCTGGTTTTCTGTTTTCGGCAACTGGTCAGCTGCAAACAGCGCTCGGAATAGCAAGAGGTCTGCATTTCAACGTCTGGTTGCTCATTTTCCCCATTACAGATGTGTAAAAATTAGCCGTTTGTTTTACATAGGATTAAAGTAGGAAGACAGAAATATTGTAACGTGTGAAACGAGATGGCAGGTCAAGAAACAAAAATTACATCATTTAAAAGCCTAATTCTTTTTGAAGATTTTTTGTCATATTTTTTATATCTTTAATTATTCATATCTCATTTTTGCATGATTAATATCCCAAAACACAATAGTCCTTTCTTCGTTCAGTTTGTTCCCTTTTCCTTCAGTACCTGCTCATTCAGACAGAAAAGTGCTCACCATATTGATACAGGAATATAGCTATCATCCCATCCCTGCTGGGGGTAAAAATTTATTTCAGGGGCTTTTTAGCCCAATGTGATATTAGCTGTCATCAAACAAAACGGGACATACAGTTAATGGTTAGCTGGTAAGTTTGCCTCCAGGAGAACCATTAAAAAAGGGGTTAGTGATATTGGTCTAAAAATGAAGCAAATGAAAGAGTTTGAACTCTGTTCGTAAGGCAGGAAAGAAAACCAGTCTAACACACATCTATTTTAAAACCTAATGTGGTTTTGAGCAAGACAAGTCCAGATAGCCACATGGTGCTCGTCCTAAACTAGGCCAAACCCATTTGCCGCTTCTCACCAGAGCTAGCAAAACCTGGCGGTCACAGCTACCCTCGTGCCTCTTGCCATTTTTTGAATTTTGCATGGTGTGTTACTGCTTGCTACTGGTCCGCCGCTACCGTTCTCATATTCTACAGTGTTTCTCATGTTATACTCAGTATGAACACTGAAATACTGACATTCGTAGGTAATGAAATGCATCGGCACCACAAATACTGAGGTTTTTTTTACTACCAGCACAACCTCGGAGAAAGTTTCACAATTAAAATGAATAGGAGATATCATACATGAGATACTGAGAGCAATTTTCCACAGCCATCATCATTATTGTATTTATGGGTCCCTCACAGACATACTTAAACCAACGTGACACTTAAGAAGTGACAGAAACAAAATTATGAACAAATAGTAATATATAGAGCCCCCCGTGGGTAAACAGTCCATGAGAAATGATTGCATGAGATAAATAGCAGAGTGAAAATCCCCATAATGAAGGCTTTATTTACTTTCTGAATCCGAGTAGACAAAAAAAACAGCACAAACAAAAATGTTGCTCTGTGTTGTTCCACAGTGATTCAAACAACTTAGAAAGTATTAAGACTGGATAAACAAGGCAGCAGTACTGTAAACTGTAAAAGAAATTATGCAGCTGAGCCAAATGTCATGTTCTGCTGCTGAACTTTACCTGAAATTTTCACTGAAAATGCCAGGCGTCCGATATCTCAGCTTCGGCCGTGTTAAGTGCCGTATGTTATGAAACCTACCAAGGACAAGGAAAACAAACAAATCCATTAATTCATTATTATCAATCACTGCTCGACAGAACCTGGGCTTTGGTGGTATGGAGCCCATCCTGGAGGCATAGGGTGTGTGCACACTTGGAATGTATAGGATTTTATTATTTAATAGTAAATTTTAAGCATTAGAATTCCAACATAGATACACACACACACACTACAAATATATGAGACATGCAGGGGATACAGATAAAGTCCTTTACTTTACAATTGGATTATTTGACCGAACATGAATGGATTAAGGTCAAATATATATGTAAGAACTAATAAAAACGCTCTTTTGACATAATTAAAACAAGTAAGAAGAATAATGCAGCTAGATGAAGTAAAACGTCCCAGTTTCTACTAGTGTTCAGTTTTCCAGTGTCCGTCTAATGGTCATTTATGACATGTTTAAAGAGTGAACATTTCTTAGCCCGCAGTATTCGTGCATGGATGGGGGGTCAGTGTGGTGGAGTGGTTAACTGCGCTTCCATCTCAGATCTTCGACATCACAGCTTCTCCTTCCCACAGAGCTTCTGAAACTCGTTCGACAGGCAGTTTCTCGGTAGTTTGGATTCCGGGACTCGCGTCACAGGGCTCACGTCATTTAGGCTTCCTAGCACAGGAGGATCAGGCCTGGTGACAGGCTCGATATGAGAGATAATTGGGCAGAATATGGTGCTGGGTGACAATTTGGATGTCTGTAAGGCGGGAGGACTGAACCCCGCACCCCTCCGCCCTGCTCCCCCATCAGGGATTTGTCATAGATGGGGGGTGGGCGCCCTGGTTCTGACAGCTGGAATCCATCCCCTGGATCTAAGGCCACCACTCTACCTCAGAGAATAAGCTTCAAAAACACCACAGAGGCTCCACGTTTATCCCTCAATACCAATTTATGTAGCTTCTTTTGTCTGCAGATTAAGTCTTGAGAAAGACTTGGCAGAATTAAGCATCACAATACAGCAAAGTCCTTAAATGGAACATTCTTGCAGGTTGCGGTCCAGCAGCATTTCAGAGAGAGTTCTACAAAAAGTGCCTTTGTTACCGTTGTCACAACATGCCAGCACAGTGTTGTGTCAGACGGTAAACTGAAACAAGGGGCAAAGTAATTAGAAAAAGTACAGTTTAACGTGAGATCATCGCGATGGAAGCATTCGCAACCTTCTTCATAACCGGACCCGTGTAACCAGTCGGCATAAATCATTCACACCAGAAGTCCAAGGTGAAGCAAGTTGAATAATAAAACAACTGGCAAATATTCACCCAGGACTTTCACGCACAATTTCGTATACGCTGATGTTTAGGACTAAAAACATGTTCAGAATCGTGAACGAATATTATATTTGGTTTTTTTTCTTGAATTTAGCTGTTATATTCAAAAATACTTGCTTTGATGCCGTTTGCGCACGGTAATATTTGCATCTCGAGGCTTAAATCTTGCTAAATTTTTAGCTAATATAACAAAGACTTAGTTATTTTGTTCACTTGCAGATGTGAATAATTAAATGTTGGACATTAATTAGCTGCTTTGTTACAATTTATTAAAATATGCGCAAGAGATTTTGACCATGTAGGTGTTAATGGTGGAATTAAAGGTGTTTTGAATTAGTTTTGAATGCTGCATGTTTGGTGAGAAAAACAGGTAAACCTGTCTGTGCAGAAGCACAGTATCTGCTTTCACCTTTTAAATTAGTGGCAGTGATGAGTTTTTATTACAAATTCAGATTCACAGCAGATCTTCAGCGAATTATGCTTATTTTGTGAGCGGTAGATTGTTTACGAAATACAGAGGATTCCTAAAATGCTACCTGTTGATCAGGTTTTAAAGAACATTTGGTGTTTGAGCCGTTTTCTGTTACACAAGATCTCCTTTGCAGAAGGTTGTGGAGTTATCAGTGTGTCATTTAAGGACGATGATTCATAGGGTCTTGGCCCATTAAATACTATATATAACCAGGCGCATGATTGTGCCCATGGTTTTATTTTCTCATTCCACTTTTAAGCGTTGTATAATATGAATGAGATTTCACAAATCTGCAACTTTTTAAGTATCATACTGTATTTAAGCCTTGACCTTTTAACTCAAAACCATAAGAGATTTTCAACATCGCTGAGAAGAAGCTGATCTTTTGTCACTCATACAACAAATATTTTCATTTTTTACCAGACATGAACATATAAAATGACATTTCATTTCATTTCTTTTCAACAGCAGGTCAAGATGGTACAGTGAGGTGCATGATCTTCAGAATATTCTTTTTATGTATTATATGTGGTTGATATGGTGATCTTGTTCAGAAGTACATTATATTTTTAAAGTACTGAGGCTGAGGAATGTCATAAATAAAGAAGTGAACTAAAACTACTTGTATATTTAATTTCTGTGCTAAGCTGGTGCCAGAAGGCACCCGACCGTGTATTATTGGGTTGTTATATCAAACTTGAAGCAATCAAAAGACCTCTTTTAAACAGATTTAACCTCAAGCAAGGCTCGCTGTCTTGGCCTTTGCATCTCTTGACATTCTGCAGCAGGGCTCCGATCGTCACGCTCACAGACCTAGACACACATTGTATTACCTCATGACCACTGAAGGAGTGAGAGGAAACTTTTCCAGACAAACAGATTATTTCAAATTTCATATTAAGCCGTGCTTTGTATTCTGGGGCTGTTTACATTGCCAAACCTTCAAAAACCCAGCTATTTCACCCAGTAAACAGCTAACAAATTGCGCTGCAGCATCAGCCTCATTGGATTTTTGCACGCAGAGTAGTACATCATCCATGGGTAAATATGACAGCTTTTATAATTAATTTTGTGATTCTTTAAAACGTTGCCTACTTCATTCGACAAGCTAAAACAAATGAAACCTTTAAATAAAATCACGTGCCTCCTTATTCTTTGGTGTTTTGAAATATTTGAGATTTTTTTTTTTTATTATCTAATACCAAACCCTCCAGCACTGCGTTGTTTCTCCGCTGCTCTGGTATGCAATGGGGAAACTGTAGGGTAAATAATTTGTTAGGGAAAATTTAATTACACCCTTTGCTACATGTGTAAATATGCAGTGAGCAAGATCTGTGGAACACAGACATGTAAGGAGGCCCCACCGAGGGATTCCGCCAAAGTCTCTCATCTAACACTGTTAGCTGATGCACATTTCTGTTCACTCCAAGGATCACATTTCTCAAGTACGAAAACAATTTGGCTCATTTCTTCAAAACCCCACTAACCGAATACTGTAGGCTGATCTAAAGTCGCGTCTACGGTTCGTTTTGTTTTTTTCCCCCGTCACATTAGCCACGAATACAAATGAGTGTATTTATATGAAGACTACAATATGCTGCACTGTCGCATGCAGTTTTTGACAATATGAGAGTAGAAAAGACCAAACACACACTGGCAATAAGTGTAATTGCAGCAGAAGGTGCAATAAGAAAGGGTCAAACACCTGCTTTGCATCACCGAAACTTCTCTTTCCTTGCTTGATTTATTAATAGCACTTATGTGCCTTCCAGCTTTCTCACTGCATATTCGGATGTCTTTTTTTAGACAGTGTCCGTTTTCTGGATTAATTTTTCATCTAAAACTGAGAGAAAGCTCCTGTCACTTTGTAAATATTTGATAATTGTAAGGTTTTTCCAAACACGTCAAAGTGAATTTCATAGAAGAATCGGCTCGGATATCACTGGAGAAATTATTACCGTGGTTGCTGCGACGCACCTTCTCCTCCTCCACTAAAATCTGTGCTGTGGATCTTCCGCATCTTAAATTTAGTTGTGTTTTTTATAGCCTGGGATAAAAATGCAGCTTATTCTCAGACTTTCATCATAACTGTTACCATTTATATTTTTGAAACCACCCACTGAATGGACTTAAAAAAAAAAACTATAGACATTAAGTAAAAAAATCTCAAACAACCTGCAAGAGATCCAGTGATACTCCGATCAAATATATTTTAAATACATTGCTCTTTAAATCACTCTAAACATACGATACACGCCGTATTAGAGGCAGCAGTCAATATGAAATTAAAGCTAATTTTATGCAAACCTCTTTCACCTCATGAAAGCAGATTTTGGGGTATCATCAGTTTCTGGGCACAATATCCAACAGCAACAAGCACCGGTCCTCTCTTTTTATCCACTACCAGCGGCTAGTGGTCTGGATATCAAAAAGTGAAAAGTAGCTGGTGTCAGTTATACAAATACAAATCAATCAAAACTCATTTTGTACAATATACAGGCTTTGCTCTGTTTGACACAGCAGAAATGATGTATATTCATCATCCCAGGAGCATCGCCGTCGCAAACTCCCAATATGTTGCTCAGCTGGGATCAGTCGAAAAAATAGATACTAATTTAGACGAAGACTTGTTATGCTACGCTGGTTTTACGTCACAACTTTTTTTTCCAGATTATTTGTTTATTATCTTTACATTTTTGTCACTTATCTGTTCAATAAAATTGCATTGTTTTGTGGCGTGAGGCCTTTGATTCCACCTCCTGGCTGGCAGATAAGAATTCACTCAGGACAGGGGAACAGGAATGTGGGAGAACCTTATTTCGGGGCATTTATAACTTTATCTGAGACTTTTACAGAATCTAACCTGTAAATAAATTGAGGAACGTTGTGACCTGTAATTGGAGTCTTTAACTTTTGCAGAAGTATTTAATTCGCACGTCCGCTCCCGATTGTCTTGGGAAGGTGAGGATCTGGTGTACGTGAAAAATAACGTTTCAACACATTTTATTAGACTGCACAAATGCAGCTGGCTTTATAAATAATACTTTCCACTTGAACTGATTCATACGGCAAATATTTTCATGTAAACATTATAAACTGTTGTCACTGTGTGCATGAAGCGATGGTGAAATTTACTGCAGTGACAGAGCAGATGGCAGAACAATGTGTAGGATATCTGAAGCAAAGAAAATGCCTTCACGAGAACTTTACGCCAAAAATGGAAAAAGCTCAAAGCCTCCTTCTAGCAAAGCATAAAAGGGTCTTTATGGATATAGATATGTTGATATTACATTTATAGACATCTTTAATGTCTAACTGAAGGAGACTGCGGGTTTTTTCTTTTGTGCTCATTCTAGGTTCCCCAAGGTCTTTTGGTGCAAACTGATGGAGATTTACAAAATCTGGAATCGGCCCTGCTGCCTGACAGAAGCAACAGAGCTAATAATTTCAGTAATTCTTCATGGAAGATGATTTAAATCTAATTTTCTTATATTTTAAAAATAACATTTCTAATAAAGGCTGTACAGACAAAATAAATCATAACTGTTTGAAAGATGCATCTCATAAAGTGACTTTATAGTACAAATTGGGGGAAAAATGACAAATGCTGTGTAAGGATATATAAGATAAAAAGGATCCGGCAGAAAATGCCCAAATTGTACAGTGCAACCTCAAATTTGAGCTACTATTTGCTTTCTGCCTCTTAAGATTTTTCTGGAACTGCGACGACCTGAGAACCAGTCAGTCACAGACTGATAGTAAGTTTGCTCTTCATTTAAAACTCTTTACATTTCAGTTGCGCTGTTTCAAAATTGTTTAACAAGTGGCCCCCAAAGGGGTTTTGTCTCTTTTTTTCTTTGCTGCCGATTATGCACATTTCATTTAATTCAAGATTGAAAAGAAATGGTTACATCAGCAGTGCCCTGGGGGATGTTTAAATCAAGAGTTTTCAGTGCATCACATGGGAAACATAAAACACTTTGGTTTCTACTAAATATGTTGGACTGATAAATCAATTCCTTACGCTCACACTAATGAAAGAAAAATGTATTTATTCATTTGCTATTTGTCCTTATTCTTCCTCTTCTTCTCTGTCTTCATTATTGCTATTATTACTAGTGTTGTGGTTGTTGTTATTGTTTTTGTTCTTCTATTATTATTATTATTATTATTATTTTTATTATTATTATTATTGAAGAGCTCATGGAACAGCTCTGGAGTGTGCAAAGTGACTATATATTACTGGCTTTGATGGTACCTGGCTCATACAAGGACACTGGAGAGGGTGTGTTTTTGTGCCAGTGTTATAACACATTATACGAACGTAGCCTTAATTTTATTATCAAGCCTCTTGCCAAAATTCATTTTACAATGTTTTCATATAACAAACAGCTTATGCTTGCACACCAGGAACTGTGTAGGCACTGTCAGAATTCATTTTCATCAAAAATAGCTTTGAATTCAAAAGAAAATCATGAAATTAGAAGCAAGAAAGCCACCTATAGGGCAAATTCACATCAATCACGGAGAAAGCTTTTTAAGGCAATCGCACATGCTAATGATTTTTTACTTGTGCAGTTATTTGTAGCAAACTTCAATGTCTAGTGCATTATCACACACCCCAGGTTGCTCACACGTGCTTCAGATCACAGGGCTTTTGATTTTCACGGTCATTAGAGAGTTGGCAGAGACCGTCACACGCTTTCTTCGTGAACACCCACCCGATTATTATCAGCAGCTCATTGCAAACACCCTGAGCCCTCTGAGGTAAGCTGCCAAAGTCAGGACCCCCTGCAAACACACACATAAACAGACTTTTATTTAGTACTTAATACATTTGTTGCCCTGTGATTCTCAATGTGTTTTCTCATTTACTTCAGGAATCTCCTTTCATATCATTTAACTTTATATGATCTACTTCCTCTCTTCTGATTCTATCTATCTATCTATCTATCTATCTATCTATCTATCTATCTATCTATCTACCTGCCTCTCTGTCTGTCTGTCTGTCTATATTTGTTCATCTGTCAATCTGTTAATTGAATGCAAAGGTGAAAAAACACGGCACAAATAAGAAGTGTTCCCTGAATAAAAGCTGTGCTACTTCAAGGGATCTTTCACTCTAAAAGGACTATTTGTCATGCACCTGACAAACAAGCAAGACTCCTATTGAAGCTGCTTTCATTCTGCGACAACAAACAAACTCTGACAGTCATGCCTGGTTAGTCAGCCTCAATATTTTGTCCTGATTCTAGCAAGTTCCTGCGGCTACATCAAGATGCTACCTTTTGATCAAGTTTTATCCTCCTGTAGAAACAGTGAGTTTTTCCCCCTTTTTTACTTTTTTCCCCATCTCAGATAGAAGTTACTAATGAATTGCAAAGTGTTTCACGCGAACGCACTGCTGTCTGCATTCGCATGTCACAGTTGACTCTTTTTTTGTCCTGGTCCCCGAATCTGCTCAGCCAAAAAGTTATTGCTGCAGGAAAAGCCTTGAATTTCTCATTCTGTATAGCGTACGAGATTTTTCCCTTCTCACCAGTGACATAACTGTCTCAGTGTTTACTTTATTCTCTTCTAAGGAGGAATAATTTTAGATTATTAAAAACACAATCCGTAGCTTTGCCGTGTTTGTTATAACAGGAGACGGTTTGAGAGATTGAGAGATTGCTCAGTCTAACTTTATTAATAAAACACATCTTAGAAGTTAGGTTGCCTAAATATGGGGATTTGTTACTGCCTGTATAAAGACCACAATATCAGTAGTATCACCAGGATCAGTGATATTTTAATGTAATAAATAAATAAATACATACATACATACATACATACATACATACATAGGTTTATGGCTTTCTAATAACAGGGTTACTTAAACTTTGCTAAACTTACACACTTTTATTTATGTTTACACAATTGTTTTTGTCCAAAGACCGCTGTTCGGCAGCATGGACTACTCCATGGGCAATTAATCTTCATACCATTTAATTTTAAAATATAACAGCAACTAATATAGTTCTGAATCACAAGCACTAAATCATGACCTGGGTTTTAACTCAATGGGCTCTTGCAACATGTCTGTGCTTTATGTGAGCTGACAGCAACAAGAACAAGAGCATGTTCTACTTTGTGAGGCACGGGACACAATTTAAAGGACATTAGTATTTAGTATATCTTTAAGAAATCTTTAAAAGATTACTGTAAAAACACACCCAATATAGGCTTAAAGAAAGCAAGCTGAAACGTTTTGCCTCTTATTGAGCCTGTTCAGATTGCTCTGATACAGTTCAAATCTGTCGCCAGTGGCTGGTGAAGCTGTCCTGTTTGAAGCAGTTAAACACTCCAGGCAGCCCATTCAGCTCCTACACAGACCACTGGAAGCACCACTGTGATGTAAATGAGAGTCATCTTCAGAATTAACCGAGAGAAGTGCTCCGCACTGAACTCTGCGCATGCAAGAACTGAAATTTCCCTGTTTCGAAGCTTTGAGATTTACAGAGGAAGCACCGATGGCTGTTTAGGGACGAGATGCCAGCACATCAGCCCGAATCTGCTTCTGACAGCCTTGGCGGCCTTGACTGAGACAGTTCCACAAAGCTGCTGTCTTCTTCTCTCCCGCATGCGTTATTAACAGGAACGGACTTGTTGGTCCAACACAAATCGTAATTGTACCTAGGAACCTGCCCACACTCAGGCCCTGCCACAACTCCCAGCTGCACAGCTGTGGGCATCTTTCAAGAAAACAAGCAGCCATCTGAGAACATTAAGACTTTACAAAAAGAGAGAAGGAAGATGGAGTGACGTTCTGGTTCTCTGTTTTCATGCTGGAAAAACACAGACAGGAAAGAAATGATTTGCGAGCAGGAGTTCGCAAGCACTGCAACATTGAGTTTAACATTTTGATAGCTTTATGTTAAAAATTAAATGCATCTCAGAGTTTATATTTTTTAAGGTATCAGTTAACTTATTATATGTTTCTAAAAGTATGGAAGTTATCACTTTGGTTAACATTCAGTTTTTCTGACTGAAATCTAATGACTGTTGTGACTGGTTGAGAAAGACAGCTTGAGGAGGAAGTAGGAAGTTTAAGGTTTTGTGGAGTTCCAAGGACGGGAAGTGTGTGAGAGGCTGGTGCTGAATTATATTTTAAAATGCCAATCGTTTGAGTGAGAATTAAAGACTTCTTTATCTGAAATCTGACCCTGCCCTCAGCGTTAATCCTCGCCGCCCGTCGTGTTGTGGTAAATTGCACAGATCATGTTTAATGCCTGGTGGTACTGGGTGCTCATAAGAGTGAAAATCACAGCTTTTTTATAAATTTGGAAGTTTGAGGTAATATGTTTGAACCAGTGCAAGTCAGAAGTTCCTTGCCAGTAACTATGCTCCTGAAGCAGCCCTGTTTGCTACTCCAAGTATAGTTTCAAACTTGATGAATATATATATATATATATATATATATATATATATATATATATATATATATGTGTGTGTGTGTGTGTGTAATATATTAGATATGTGATTTTTTTCAGCTGTGCGCTCAGTGTGGAGCCCATGGTGTTAGTCTGCCTGATGTACGGGGCTGTCTGTAAAGGTTATGGACCTGTCTTTTGAGGTTGGTTTAACCCAGAAAAAGACACCCTGCCTCACATCACTGACACATTGATGGACAGGTGTATCCTCAGTGCACACTTTCCTACGTTCCATGTGCACGACTCAAGACCTCTAGCAAGGGAAGAATGCCAAATATATCTGTTGCTTTCACAGGAGAAGATGAAAATAATACAAGTTGTCAATTTAAGAAGTGTATGATCTAAGACATGGGAGTATAGCTTCACATGTACAAGTTCCAAAATATGCCTGTGTTTCCCTGAGATGAAGTTCAAGCCAAAATGTACAAGTATTACCCATCCATCCATCCATCCAACCAACCATCCATCCACCATGTCCAGGGGCACAGTGGTCGGGAGCGCAGACACACACACACACAATGGGCATTTTGACCCATCGGTCCACCTGAAACACAGATCTTTGACTGTGACGGGAACGAGGAGCACTTAGGGGACCCCACGTGACCGTGGCGAGAACTCCACACAAACTGAGCTGGATAAAACCTGAACCTGCGCCACACAGCACTACCCTCTGTGTCACTACGCCTCCTTGCAGACATTAAAAATTACCTAATGGGAGAGGTGCCACAAATAATTGGACACATTTTCATTTTTCCACACACAAATGGATAGTTCATAATGTCTCTGCAAATAACAATACGAGTCAACTGAAACAAAAAAAATTCCTCTCATATTTAAAAAAAAAATTACAGTGGTTTGGGATCAAATCTAACAAAAATAAATAAATATTTGAGTTTGTTCTTGTCAAGCTCACCCAGCTGAACCACCTCAGATCATATTACATGGCCCGGTTGCAGCCAACAGGACTGGGCAGCATTAGCCTGGTCTCCTGTTAACAGGATCATTTTCGGGTTCCACCTGGTCCTGCCCTCAACACTCACGGACCCACGCAGAGCCAAATCCTATTTACTGCATATCACCGGCACAGCAGGCCCTTCCATATGGACTGTGAGATTCACACAGGAGCCTGCCAGCCTGTCCCCCTTTCCATTTGCCAGTGGAGTGCGGTGCCACGTTCATTTGATTATATCTCCTGTACCTGCCAAACGCTGCGCTGGTGCTTCTGCTGGCCTTGGCCAAAACACTATTGTGCTCGCTCATGAGGTCCACTGCCTTTCTTGCTATTTAGTACATTTAAAACTTTCATTTTTTTTTTTTGGTCACACTGTGATTTTATTTATTTTTTTAAATGTCGTGTTTTGTATAAATCCGTTACAATAATACACGGATTAACGCTTCAGGTGTCCTCTTGAGACATGGAGCTTAATAAAACAGCACTATAAGAGGTCATTAATCCAGTATATTGCATACATGGTGCTTGAAAAGTGTGCACAACATTATTTATACCTTTAATAACATACAAACACAGAAAACAGTCTACAAATAATGAATATAAAATTCCAAAATAAAAAGTTAAAACATTTACATATAGTAAATTATTAGGATGAATAAATCATAGGGCTAAAATAAGGTGATATCACAAAACGGCATTTTTTTGAGGAAGCACTGACTGAGGTGTTACTGTATTTAATAACTGAGCGGAGTTTATCTCACATACTTTAAATATGCAATAGTTATTTTGCACTGGCCAACTAAATACAGGAAATTATGCACAGAAATAAACATATACTGCAGCCAAACAGTGAAATTTGACTCCTGCTGGAAAGATTTTCACGGTAAAGTAGGGTATGGGATTGGTTCACGTCACCTTCTTCCGCATACGTCTTCAAATCTGAACAGAGAACATGCAAACGGGGTTCAGGTCACATGCAGCTACCTGCTGCGCCACTGTGCATCTTGTTGGTTATTTACCCAGTAACAGAGTGAGCACTCAGATGTTCTGAGTCCAGCATTTCTGAATTAAGCTACATATCTTTTCATTGCTTTTGCTGACAACTATCTTCGACTCTTCATCAATTTGTCTGTATTAAAACGTTCATGTCAAGCGATGGTCTTCACAGCCTTTGTGCAAGTTACCTACTTGTCAGAATTAAAGTACTATTGAATCAAATGAATTAAAGTTAATCATATGACCCTTGATATTCTTTAGAAACTATTATGTAAAGTTTCCTTTTCATGGCACATGCTTTGACAGTTCAAAGTGTTATACATTTATTGAAGAGATCGTCTGATACTTGAACCTAGTTTAATTGAAGGGATCAGATAAAAAGCGCAAAGAAATTACTAATGTTGTGTACTGTGATAATGAACACCAAACGTCCTGAGATACATTCAGCTGGTTGCTTTAAGGACCAGTCAGTTCATGGTTGTGTCATCCAAAAGTAAACACTGTGCAAATGTCGTATTTTTTTAAAGGAAAAAAAAAACGACAAGGTCTTAGAACAAAATGCACACTTCATGTACTTTATTTCAATTTATTTATCTATTTATTTCAATTAATTAATTTATTTTTTGCCTAATGGCCTTGTCATTATATTACCACATGAACCACCGGGAAGTGTCACGCGATGTCAAAATACTCAAGTGAAACACCGTGCAAATAGCATTGGTGAAGGAGATGTTTGATTTCCTTAGCAGTCAATTTTCCCCTTTAATGGAAACAGAACAACCTGTGGCACATATTTCCACAGAAGATGAGGTGGTTCACGGGGGGCCGGGGGGCACAACCCCTGTCTATAGCTGTTACATTGTGTTAGGGGACTTATTATCCAAATAATTACCTCAATAAAGCACGGTAGTGTGGAGGTAAAACAAAAAATACATAAAATAATAACCCTGAAGAATCAGCTCTGACCACCTGTTATGGGGGGGGGGCACTGACCAGTGAGGTGGTCAGAGCCTCTGGTTCAAATCCTACCCCTACTGAGGTCCTTAAATTTATACACACATGTATGTATGTATGTATGTATGTATGTATGTATGTATGTATGTATGTATTGTCAGGGAAACATACGAAGTCAGTGAGGCTCACAGAGACTTTAAGACGGACAGTCAAATGGGTGAGAGTCCCAAAAATTCTAAAGACGTCCCACACCAAAGACATGTTTTGATCAGCTTACATAGAGACTCAGATAACAAATCTGATGGTAGAAAAAAAACCAAACCTTTTGTTATCAATCCTCACCTTGAAATTAATGTAACTAGAGATAGTCCCTGAGAACACCTTCATGGCATATATATGAGACACTTTGGTGGGAGGCTGACCTGCTCCGGAGGGCCCTTACTAACCGTGTTCACACCTCGCACTAAACCACAAAGGAAAACGAGCAAGGCCAGGAGACTACCGGCAATTGCCAGACCACCTGCGGAGTTTCCCACCTCTACTGTGCGTACCTAGTGCATTTTTATACATGCATTTTCTCTCTCTCTCTCTCTCTAGTCTCACAGGAAGATCAAAGTGGGTCATTTCAGTTTATTTTTGTTGCAGTGACAGAAATGATGATCAATAAATCATGACTAACCCCATGTTAACAAACAAACAAACAAGAGGACATCTGAAGCGTCAATCCAGGTTTTACTGTAACATTACATTATATTATAATCCTTATATGTGCAGTTTACATTACACATGTACTTAAACATATTTTGAAGGAATGACAAGCTATGAGTGAATTAAATTATTTCAAATCCTCCTCAATTCTACTAAAATACTAAACGTTTATAAAATTTACAGCTAATTTCAATTATTTTTTAAGTTTTTTTGCTGGGTGGGGGTTATCTATAATACGTCTCTCTTTCACACACACACACACACACACACACACACACACACATTTTTAGAAAACACCTTGGAGGGGGGTGTGTAATAACCTGTATCCAAAAAAAGACGACATAAAGTCATATTGCAATTAGTCGTATTATATATAATTAATTGCAATTAATTATAACGCATTAAACCTTGCATGTATATGTATGTGGGTGGGGGTTCGCGGGGGGCGCGGAGCTCTGCCGGTTCTGATTGGATGACAGGTCTCGAACCCAGCTCTAACTGTTCAGACTCTCACAGAGCAGCGGCCGGGGACGCGCGGAGCGGGTGGATACCGCGGAGGAGACGCGCTCTCGCTGCTCTCCAGCACCAGGGACCGATCGCGGTGGGATACACTTCTGCTCCGGCGCCTTCGTTGCTCCGCGTTTCTCCCCCCCGCAGCTGCGTGTGAGCGCGCACCGTGAGTGATGCGCGTCTCCGCGTGTGGACAAGTGGGGCCAGCCGGTGCCGGCGCATGGGACCCCGCCGGAGCCCTTATGTGAACGCGCCCTCTGTCACGGTAAGTGCGTTACGAAACACACCAAAAACGTGTTAAAACAAACGTGTGTTTACCGGGGGTCTGCGCGGTCCCTGTCTTCGAGAATAGAAAATAAATAAATAAATGAAAAAAATATATTTGCATTAAGAAAATGGCTTGTACTGCAAAGGTGTGCCGCGGCGCTTCGTTAACTTTAAATACTTTTGTTTATTTATTTGCTTATCGATCTGCTACATGTAACCACATCCCTTCATGTCGTTTTAATTGATAAGGTCATCAAAGGCGTTTCTTTGTATCATTTATGACAGTATAGTTCAGAGATCATGTAGTTTGATCTGTCTTACATTTGCAAAGTGTCATTTAAGCGATTTCTGACGTGAACATTTGTCACTAAATATGTCGGTATTTTATAAGGAGGAGTGGGGGAACAGCTGGGTATATTTAACATGGGTATTTTAATTAAACCTAAAGGTACACAATGGCAGGTGGAGAGGATGTACAGTTGTGTGATATTTGATGCAGAATAAGGCGGGGATGTTAAAAAGTGGGCGAATTTTATTCGTTTCTATGTGTTTCCTTTCCTCCATTGACTTGGCTCTTTTGGATGCTAAAAACGTAGCTCTGTAGTTTCTATTCCAAAAGCCGCACTTTTTATACCCGCAGCAGCGCGTAACGTGCCCGAAACGTAGGATATTCGCATAATATCAAAACTTTACCTGAGAGGTGGCCTTTAATGCCAGGGCTTCGGCGTCAAAAAAACCAAAAACCAAAAACAAAAACAAAAAAAAAAATTGCTCGGTTCTCGCTGTGCGATTCACCGCCGGGGCGCGTGAAGTGACGAGGCGCGCGCGGGCGGGGGGCGCGCGCACAAGAGACTCCGGCCGCCGGTTTCTGCCATCCTCGCGACAACAGGTTAGGTGACACTTTCACGCAAATTACTGGTTCTCGTCGCTCGGCTTTTATTTATTTATTTATCTATTTTAGTCACAATTTATCCAGTAAACTGTGCGATACATCAGCCGAAAACGGCAGAAGCCACCAAAAGACGAGGAAATTCGTCGAAAAAAATATATACAGTTTTTTTTTTTTTTTTTTTTTTTTTATTTTTTTCCCTCCGATCTGTTCTGAAACACCANAAAAAAATATATACATTTTTTTTTTTTTTTTTTTTTTTTTAGTTTTTGCCCTCCGATCTGTTCTGAAACACCAGAAAGGCCACAGCACTTCAAACACTGAACTTATCGGTAAGCACGTTTATGCTTAACACCTCATTTTGACACCAAGTGTTTGTTGTTACTAAATCTATTCATTTCATATTTGACTCTGTAAGGAAATGAAATACGAAGTGCTTTTTTCTCCTTGAGAACCCAGCACCTGGCGCTGTTTTAAATGATTTCAGAAACTGCATTGCCATTACATTCATATGAAAGTTAAGTAACTGCATAATCTGATCCTGAGTTACTATATTTTACCTGCTACTACACCTACACATTGGGGGGGGCTTTCATGTTTCTCCCTCTGTACCTGCATAACAACATACACCTTGTGTGAATCAGACCACCTATAGGCCCCCCTTCCTCCAGATGTGTGTATCCAATAGGAGGTGCTGTTGTTCTTCCACGAACAAGTGTTCTGTACGTGTCTGCAGCGCCTCTGGAGCTCTTCAAAAGACTGAGCACCTACACTTGGGCTTTTCAAGGTTCAGTATAATTTCAGTATGGATGGACTTTGTGGATCTTTTTATTTATTTATTTTCCAAGAACTGACATCTTTCTAAAGTTGGGGTTGTTTGCTACCTTCAGTTGTACAATGCTACCTTGGAGACCTGGAGAAAGTGGATGAAGAATGCTCAGTTTGCCCTTCACTGTTCAGTGACAGTGCAGCTGTATGTTGGGTGCAAATGGAACACACATCTACAGGCAATAAATCTGTTACTTGACAAGTGGCACATATTGATGGATGTATGTTTATTTTAGCTGGTTCAGACTTAACACTTTCATGTCTGTGAAATGTAAATGCAACATTGTGAGTGTGTGTGTGTATGTTTTAGGTTGTATTTCTACTGATACTGTGCCATGACACTTTGTGTAATAATATTCACATTTCTACAGCTGTGCATTTCACAACAGCACGGCCTAAATGTTCTGTTGATGTTCTAACCGAATTGCAGTTTCGGTAAGTTTTCAAAGCCCGTGTTTAACCCCATTACTGTGTGAATAAAATGTTGCTTTCATAATGATGTTTAAGAAGACATGACAGCATTCCTGTCTGCACAGATAACTTTCTGATGGCTTAACAGATAACAGACAATACTTGTCAGCATACTTGTCTCAGACAGTCAGCTCTGGCAAGGTCACCGCTGAAACATGATGAAATTACAAAACAAAGAATATTTTGCACAATGGGAATATTTCAAAAAGGAATTAGGCTGAAGATGTTCTTGTAAAACAAAGGCAGATTTCATGTCTTCAAAAGACTTTGCTCGGATATTTTATGAGTTCTACAAAGGTGCTCATGTTTCCTTGAGCATTTCTGCGTACTGTACAGTTTTGTCAGCACTGTTGGTAGGAGGAAAAAGAAGAAGTTTAGAAAGCTTATTAAAAGACTGCTTGACTCTAATCTGAAGCTTTATCAATTTAAGGATGTTTATGTAAAATTGCCTCTCGGCACCACAGAAATTTGCAGCTCACTACTATGGTAAATAATGGTGAATAGCAGGGGATTTATGGGGTTAGGCTACTTTTGAGATCACAGTAGGTATTGATATTGCTCCTCTTGTGGAGTTAAACTGCAGAGGAGGCACAGGTTGGGCCATTTTGGTTTGATGTCTTGAAGTCCAATTTGATTCTTGGTCATAAAGTTCTGAATGTTTAAAATACAGGCAAAAAAAGTAAAAAAAAGATGGAAACTGATCACTAGTCAAAACTAGAGATACTTATATTGACTTAAATATTTTGCCCCCACAAAAACTTTACACATAATAGATTTCTGCATGTTTTAAAACAAGTTTCCTTGAAGCAATAGAATCATGATGAAAAGAACCATTGTGACAGTAAACTCAGAACTTCCTATGTTACAATCTGCACCAATATTGAACTTGAATTAGTCTCTTTTCCCCTGCCTCTTAGCCTTTTCAGAGCACAGTATAGACAGCTAGATGAACTACTGTAGTAAGCTGCAGCTGATGCAATCACAGTAAATTGGGAAGAAGGGTGTTGAGATTAATTTTTTACTTTTCATATATATCGCTGAGGCAGACAGATTAGCTCACTAATACACACACTGTCATCGTGATTATGATAAATAAACTTAATCATAAGGCTTTACTGCATATCATTTAACACATTCTCAAAGGTATTTTTTCCTTTTCCAAATGTTTTTCAGATTCTGTAAACCCCAGAATATTTTAAGTGCTCACTTTATGTCGAAAACATCGATGCGTATTGTTTACTTTAATACTGGTGAATTCATTATTCTGATCTCCAATTAAATTTGCCATTTTAGTTTACTAGCTAAGCAGATGCTGCATTGATCATACTTCATAAAGTTCAACCAACTGTAGTTAACAGCAGATCCCTAACGCCACTTTAAAGAAGATAAGCATAACAGTAGTGACTCAGATGCAGAATAAGAGCACTGTTACCAAAATTCACTGAACACTCATGGGAGATCTGGATAGCTCTGCCAAAGATTATCAGGAACAAGGGTTAAAGATTGCAGATTAAAATGGTTTTTCTATTTTTGGGATTTTTTTCAAACTGTTCATCATAGGATTGTAGTGGATTCAATGGATTAATTTGTGCTGTAATCCTTATACTGTATTTTATGTTATTGTATTACAGTTATGAGCCCGTTGAAGGAGTACAGTGGTTGTAATCCAGGCACATTTTATTTCTCACCGTATGGGAAAGCAAAATGGCAGGTTGTGTCAACAGTTTACTTAGTGCCACTCAGATATCATTTTTTGTTCTTGCAGAAGTAACTTGTGACAGATGGGTGTTCCTCATCTGACCTGACAGTTCACAGGAACATCCCATCAGCATTGTGAAGGTGGGAAAAGGACGATGAGTAGAAATGCATTTACTGAAAGGGGAACTTGCTAGTTTCTTAATTATGCAGCGATGATGCAGTTTCACAAATACGTTATTTGGTTTTCATCTTTACTGCTCTAGTCATTTTCGTAGCTCACCGATGCTTATTGTTAGTTCTCTTTGAAATAAAAGACAAAATAAAATAAGGATGGGGATGAAATTCATTTATCAAAGCTATGAATTTCTTGCAACATACTTAGCAATCTTGAAATCTTAAGAATCTTAAGTGAAGGGTATAAGGAACTATGTAAAATGCTATAAACTCACATGTACTAAATTAAAGGTGCAGTAGTAAGGACCTTGCACAACTCATAGGCTTTCCTTTTCCATCCTTTCTTCACAGCATCTTTATAAACCTGAATCTTCAATACTGCTTAATTTTTAATGTAGAGGACAGCCAGTGTTATATGTAATTAAGGGCAGGTCAAGAGCTTCAGCTGATTCTGCCCTTGTGGGCTGGACTGAAAATGTCAGCCAGGCTGGTAATGAAGGTTTCTGAACTTTTGCCTCCCGGTGTTGGCCTGTTTTGCCCTTTACCCTCTTTTCTTCAAGTTGGAATTCATTATTGCTCCCTCCAGTCCTTGCAGTCTTTTCTACCAGTAAAGTAAGCTCTCCCACTTTACATTGTCACCACATCCACTGGTGTTAGTGCTCTCCGAGTGACAGCATATCTTGCAGGGGGTTTTCCATATCTGTGTTGGGTTTGAGCTCTGTTTACAGTATCAATAAAATAGAACAAAATAAAGGGATGCAATGGTATGGGAGTCCAAACACAGTCAGGTGTACAGAGTATTAGATAAAACAGAGACACACTGCTGCTCGTTTTTTTACTGTCCATATTGTCTTGGTACCTGTGGCACGGTTGTAATTTAGAAGCTTTTTCACGATGCTTCGTTTTTTCTGTAATTAATTGCTTTGCAGACACTTATGTACTGATTCATTCAAGTACAGTATATCTGTTTGATGTGTGCAGCTTGTTGCTGTGTAGCTGTTTAAGGGAAAGACAAAAAGTTCTCTATTAGGACACATTTTTGTGGCCGTCTAATATCTCTGATGTATATAAATGATTTGTACGAGTGTATTGATGCTGCCTCAATCCCTAAGATATCTGTCTGCAAAAAGGCCCATCCTGAGTCTCTGTGTCACTCTGCCAGATATGCTTTGCTTGGTAATAAACTTTAGGCCAGAAGTAGGACTGGGCGATATATTGAACACTGGTGATATATTCATTATAGTTTTATTATTGATATAAAATGACACTGTTTAAATACTATCGTGTTCTGCTTACTGTGATATTGAGACTAAACGTTTTATGATAACCTGGTCGTGTGACCTAGTGACAACATGGAGGACATGTGCATGGAAGCAGTGGCAGGGAAACAGACACAGAGCAGGAAGGCAATTTAGTTCCTTAAAGAAATTCACACTCATTGATATGCAGATGGTTTGGTTTTCAGAGTTCAGATTTCAAACAATGTGAGGTATCATGCAAATTTTGTAAAAAAAAACAAAAAAAAAATGCTACCAAATCTAGCAGCATGACTAACCTGTCTCATCACCTCAGACAGCACCCTGTTCACTATGTGGAATGTATCAAACTTTGTGGCCTGTCTGTGAACAGCACCCCTCTCCCTGCACAAGTAAAGCTAACCCCTGCTGTTACATATTACATAATCTTACATATATAGATTTGACAAAAAGCATATCAAGATATTATTTTTTTTGCCATATTGCCCAGACCTAGACAGAAAAATGTGAAGGGATCAAAATGCCTCCTTTGGTTTAAGCAGGAAAATTTTAGTTATAGGCACTAGACTCTTCTTGGGATTTAATATGTGTAATTTCAGTGTAATGCTGATTTTTGCAGAACACTGGCAGTTATGTAAACATCTTAAATGAATGAAAATAATGGGAGAATAATTTCTTGCCTCCTGACAGAATCAGGGATGATTTAAAGAAGAAGAGTTCTGAGATGAAAATAGTGCAGCTGTTCAGTATGCAATAATTGTTTCATCAGGTATGAAGTGATATAAAAAACAAATAAGCTTTTCAAAACGTTGGATTTGCTTAAAAATCATGGTGAGATCATTAAATTTGCATTTGACTCAGTCTAGAAATGTCTTGGCCTGGTAATTTCACTTTATGACAATGAGTCATCATCGTCATCAAAGAAATACCTATTATCTTGAAAAGCAACTGGAGTGTTGGAACGGAATGGACTGGAATGTCTGTTTACTTCTTTCTTAAAGAACAAAACCTAACCAGGCTCATAAAAGAAATGTCTTTAGAAAGAGCCAGACAAAAGGATGATACCACCCTGTCACAAATGCACTGTGCTGTGTGTCAAAAAAATCTTTTGTTTGACCATGTTTTCTATGCAGGGTTTCAGTGATATGCACCATAGGGGTCTCAAACATACGGGGAAATATGCAAATAACAGTGAGTCTGAGCCCTTGCCATTTTGGGCATAGGGAATTGCTTAATTTACAAAGGCATGTGTCTGTGTATGCCAGAAATAAACCTTGGAGATCTAAGCAGTTTTTGTAAGGGCCAAAAATTCTGTTGTGTGCTAGTTTGGGGTATCAGGTACTGGGGTTTACTAGGCCATGTACTTGTGCTGTAACAGGCCATTAAAACAAAAATCACAAGATGCTAAGAAATTCCACGCTACCTCTTTTCATAGACTTTAATCTCTTTATTAGGTAACAGTGGAAGATTCAGGCATCTCGAAACCTTTCTTTACCAATTCAAAAGAAAGGAATAACCATTCAGGCAGTTCAGGTCTTGACCACAATCAGAGGAAAAAGTAACAATACAAATCCTTGAGTCGTTCTCTTCCATTAAAGTTCCGCTAAGAACTTGCTTGAATGGAAGAAAATTGCATGGTTAAACATGGCAACATGGCACGTCTCATAAATAAATACAAATTTAAGTCGCCTGTAAATATGCTTACTATTTTACTGCATACTCCGCGTTACAAAGAGATGGTAATTTCTTAGCTAGCCATAGATCAGAATCATGCTTATCCTGTTGTAAATATTTCATCTTTTTGTAAGCCAAACAATCATGGTTTGCAGTATGAACAAAGGTACATCAGTGCTATTGGTTAACCCTATTAATTGAATCAGTTTATTGTTTAAAGTGGAAGTAATGTGGCAGAACAGATACGCAGCAGTAAGAAAGCAAGAGTAGTGACGCAGGGTGCAGTGATGCTTACAACTTCCCCCAGGACTGCAGCCCCTTCCACAGATCCTGAGAGCATTCATTAACTTACCACGCAGGTGGGTGTCGAAAGCAAGACCCCCAACCATCTCGGGAAAACTAGCCTCCCTTGGCCCTTCTTGTCAGCCTCTGAGAAGATCCCTGGAGAGCAAATAGAGACAGCCTTGTCATGTAAAAGCTGCTGTTGTTTCATCCGCTACCCCAGAAACCTGTTCCCATTAGTACAGACATGCTTTCACCAGCAAAATGCGTCCTTCTATCATTTCTTTACATTAAGGCAGCTCTCACAGGAACCTTCTTTTCTAATAACACCAGGACATCTGTGAAGGTTACAGCTGTGATGCAAAAAGTACAGACGGCACTGGTCTGTTGTGTTGCCTACACGTGTTTTACTTTGTTAAATAAATATTTACATTTTCCATTTATTCAGTGGACACTTTTTTCTAAAGTGATATAAAATTTAGTTCTTTGCAGAAGGGCTTTCAATAATAGAGATCTTTAGCTACAGAGATGTGGTTGTCAAAGCATGGCTAGTTTGTCTGATACCACCAGTTTTGCTGGCAAACACTACACAAGTAGCTGCCGATGAAATGATTCAGAGAAGAAATACAAAGGTGATCCTGACAGATGGCATAATGCAAATTTATGTAGCAGTTAGGAGATTAGGACAGAAGTAAGAAAAATATGTTTTGAGACCCTTCTTGAATGATGAAGGGTTTCAGCTTTTCTGAGAGAGAGAGAGAGAGAGAGAGAGAGAGAGAGAGAGAGCTTGTAGCACATCAAAAACTAAGAAGTTTCGATCTATGATTTTCAACCTTTCATGACTGAGATCACTAAACAGCCAGAGGTGAAGGAGCATAATGCTCTTGCTTTTTTAGTAAAAATGTTAAAAGAAAATGTTTTTTTCCAAAAAGAAAATATTTTTCTTTTTTTTTTCAGATGAAATATGCTATTGTTTAACATTAGGGATTCTTCATTTTTAATTGACTGAAATCCTAAGCAAAGAAATGACAATTGAATAGACATTAAATAATAGTGTGGCAAAAAGCAGTAGTGTGGTATAAAGGTTACTGTGTTTCTTTGAAGCCTCCTTTGCAACACTGGTATCCCAGTCAGTAAACAGAGGGGTTGGTTACCCTTCAGGGCTGATTCGGGTTTTAGGGCTCCTATGGCGTGCTGTGCTTGGTTGCAGGTGGAATCTAAACAGCAAGTGGCAATAATGGCAACCAGATGGACCGTTTATCACAGGGCCCGACCCCAACAGCAAATCAACACCCCAGGATGGGGGTGGAGTGGTGGGAACAGAGTGGTTCGAAGAGACGGAGGCATCAGAGTGCCTGGTAACACATTAAAGAAATTACAGTGTACCATCTCATTATGCAATTGCAGTGTAGGCTTTCGGTTTGTTATATTACCATTTTATTTTTAACTGAAAGTCCTGCATTTTGCGGCTCATTTTTAAGTGCACAGACACACTCGCTTTTCAGCTTTACCTTGCATCTAAGGGAAGCACTGACTTACACTGAGTTGCTAGTTTATTAGGTACATGTAGTATAAATCAGACAGATTGGTCTATGTAGATTCATTATTTTTCAAATGCATGCTGAAATGGGCAGAACGAGTGACCTTAATGACTTTGAACGTGGCATAATAATTACCACTAGGCGCACGTGTTTTAGCATCTCCTAAACGTTTGTTGTTCTGGGCTTTTCATGCACAACTGTTTCAAGGGTTTACTGACAATGGTGCCAAAGGCGGAAAAGTGCCTGTGATTGGTGATGCTGTGGATGAAAACGCAGTTTGTTGATCAGAGGGGTCAAAGGAGAATGGTGAGAATCATACAAAGAGACATGTCACAACCAGGCAAATCTCTTTCGATTTCAATTTAGGTGTCCAGAATGTCGTCTCAGAACACACCACTTATCA
The DNA here is from genome assembly GCA_900497675.1 of Arapaima gigas. Lineage (NCBI taxonomy): Eukaryota > Metazoa > Chordata > Actinopteri > Osteoglossiformes > Osteoglossidae > Arapaima > Arapaima gigas. Next base: position 93,604 of record UFQX01000928.1, read on the forward strand.
GACTTTGTCTTGAATTGGCTGACAGCACTGTCAGGTGCTGATGCTGCCATTGAAAAACAAGAAAGTTTGTCTCCGGGGGCACAGGAGCATCAAAATTGGACTGTTGAGGAGTGGAAAAAGTTGCCTGGTTAGTTGAATCCAGTTTCTTTTTGCATCATGCTGATGGAAGTATCAGAATTTTGCACAGTCAGAATCAACATGAGTCCGTGGAGCTGTCCTGTTTGGTGTCTACAGTGCAGACCTGTGGTGGCCATGTAATGGTGTGGGGAATGCTTTCCTGGCTCATGTCAGATTTGGCATATTTCAACATCGTTTCTGACCAAGTTCATCCCTTCATGGCCACACTCCAATGGACATTTCCATCATGCTAACGCACCATGTCACATGACACGTATTGTCCCGAAATGTTTCCAGGAACACGACAGTGAGTTTTTGTTGCTTCAGTAGCCTGCACAGTCCCTGGATCTCAACCCTACTGAGCATCTTGAGGATGGCTGTTGACAGCAAGACTGTGCAACTGTCCAATTTGCAGCAGCTACACAACGCAGTCATTTCTGCATGGTACAACATTCTTGCACAACACATCCATCATTTTGTAGAATGCATGCCCAAGATGAAATCAAACTGTTAGGGTGCGTCATATCAACTGTGAAGACCAAAGGAAGCGCAGTATGTTATTAGATGGTAGTATGTAAAAAAACTGGCAACTCAGTGTATGTCGCAAGTTACTAAAGGGTCTCAATAACGCTGTTATTTCAAACCAGGAGACATCTACAATTTTAGCCCACCGGCTTCATAACAAACTAATTGCTAAGATTCCCAGCAAAATATCTTTCTATTGACCTGTGTTTGACAAGCAACCAAAAACAGCTGGTTTTCCCCAGTCCGTTCTCAGATACCTTTTGACAAAAATTATGACATAAACCATTCATACCGTGACTTCATGACAACTGTTCAGGCTGTTTAGCAATGGAGCTAATTTAAAAGAGAAATTAGTTGCAAGTAGTTCACAGAAATAGTAACAGATTATGGCTGGTGGATGGCAGCTCAGTAAATCCACATGTGTAAGGTTTTTACCCTCCGTTCTTTAGTTCCTGGGAATGTGAGAAAGTGTTAGTGCTTCAGCATGCTTTTACAAGACACAACTGAAAAATTGATCACTGTCTTTCTTCTTCGAAGTCACGGGTTAACATTATCCAGCAATATAACATTATAATATAACAATGTAACATAACATTTCTCCTTTAAAACTATTGCAGCATTTTGTGTACAATTTGTAACTTCTGCTAGAATTTGAAAGTATTGATTTAAATTGCTTTTTATAAAACCATCAACATGAACCTGATGTTTCTGAAAGCAGTTGCTGCAATTGCAGTGTGTGGACTGAATATGTTTGGCAAATGTTTTGTCAGTCTTCAACATTCAATTTGTTATCTTGCCTGTGCTACTTAATACTTTACAGCCAAAAGCAATAGTGATGAGAATTAGCCGATATGATCGGTTACTTGCTTTTCTGCTGCTGATTTCTAATAACTGACTGCAAATAAAACTCTGAAGTGCATGGTTATGGATTCCGGTCACCACTTCAGATTGTGGACAAATCTCATTTCCCCATGAAAAGAAGGAAAGCTGAATAGGTTGGAAAGAATCAAAAGCAAGTTACAACAAAGCAATGCTGCATTAAGCATTCGCAAAGTATCCCAAGGCTTCTTTTAATTTTGCAAGGGTCAGCACCTGTACATCAGCGTCCCCAGGTCTCACCTGTCTCTTGTGCGCTGTAGAGGAATGGCTGTTTAAATGTGGGAAAGTGACCATAAAAGCACAGACTCTGTCACTTGATATGCATTAGCTGTCTGACCACAGGTTCGTATCCACAGGGCTTATCTTTATCGAGATTTGGACTGAGTGTTGGCTCTTTTTACTGCTCAAAGAAGGTAAGAAATATGGCAGATGACTTGCAGTTATGCTTTTTTCCCCTTTTGTAACCTGACTTTTGCCAACTCAAAACAACAGTACATGAAAATGGATTAATGCTGTTTAAATCCTTGAATATTTAGACATTTAAACTACACCAGAGGAGGGTATGTAGCTCATTAAAATTAGATATATTTTCCTCAAACAGACACACAGTTGTCTTGAAACACACTATTTATGTGACCGCCTGTAACTGTGCAACGCATTAGGCACTTGCACTTTAGAGTCGGTTTTATCGTGCTGTTAATAAATCTCCTGAATAGCTCTGCATAATCTTAAAACCTTGTACTTGCTCCTACAGAGAGCTGTGTGGCTTTTGAATTACTGAGGTTCAGCAATACAAATCCTATTACAATCATCAATGTGAACTGAAAGCATTTCTACAAACAGAAAATAAACTATCCCAAAATGAATTTCTAATAATGCTGTACACAGAATCTGGGTCTTGTGCTGTTTGTTTTTGGAATTTTTTGATAGTGAGCGTTTTTTTTTTAGCATTCCTCGCAGAGATGCTCTTCAGTAAGGCTAGATGCATGGGCAACCATTTGCTATTTGCATTCAATATGGGAATTTTCAAAAATTAAAGGGACACGTTGCTTTCAAATCCAATCCTAGTAAAGTGCAGAAAATGGATAATTGTGACTGAGAGCACAGGGAGAATTCGAAATGGAACAAGGTGAGTAGCTGTTTTTTTACGGCTGCTTTTTGAACAAATGGATGCCTGTCAGTGGTACAATACTATTTCCCAGCTTTCATATATAAGAAATTATAACTACAAGCACATCATTTTGGGAAGGGAAGTGAGGACATAGAATGAAAGAAAATAGTCAAAACAGGGATACTAATAATTTTCAGCTCCTTTGCCCCATCAGTTAGTTTTAAATGTTGCGAGACCCTCATACTCGCCCACCTTGAGTTGCTAATCCCCCTTCCAGCTAAAGGACAAATGCTTTAGGTCTTAAATGAAAGAAAAGGCAGTGGAAAGAAACTCATTACTTGGTGTGTACCCTCTTTTCAGACTCATCTAAAGAAAGGTGGTTAGGCACTGAAAGGGACCAAGCTCTAATTTCCATCCACTTTTTCAAAAAAAAAAATGCAAAGAAGAATGGCAAAGAGATGAGATGAACCAACTTGAATAATCTAATTTCCTCTTATCAACACCACTATTCATTTGTAAAATAGAGGTGTAATTTCATATGAAGCCTGCTGCCTCAAAGAGGGGGGGTGAGCACTGAAGCTGATGTGTAGATAGCTTCTCCCTAAATGATTTCCCACCCCTCCCTTTTTCCCATGCTCTGAGGGACAATATGTTTTGTGTACAGAAATGTAATATTCTTGGACTCACATACAAGGTGAGTGAAGACACTTAAATGTCTCCAGTTTTCATTCAATGCTTTTTTTAATGTGACGCAAACATATTTGAGGACTTGTGCAGCTTTCTAATGTTAGTGCATATAAAACTGATGCTCGTGTCTGTTTTCACGTTTCCTTTAGTGAAACTTAAGATGGTGCCTTGGCTGTATTTGCTGAGTTTGTCACGGGACATAGATGATTGCTGTGTTTTTAAATGGAGGGAGTGGACCTGGTCATGGCCAGTGAATGTCTCTGCATCACAGAGTTGTCAGCACCAGGTACTGCTGAACCAGATGCTTAGGGGCCCTCAAGGTCTTTAAGCTGTTGTCACCCATGGTTGTGGCATGTTATTAATGCTGTGGTGAATCCTCAGTAGACAATGGCCTTTGATCACACTACCTGTACCAGTGAACACTGAGAGCATTAACAGATTTTTACTTATTTTCGAGAAGTGGTTTCTGAGAAGAATGGTGAAGGAGACACACAGAGGTAACTGTAGAAAAAGAATATGTGTATATTTCTGACATCTTCACAACTGATAAATGATTTTGAAAGTAGTATGTATAAAAAGTGATGTAATCCCTGCTTGGTTCACCCAGTATAGATTTAAGTGGTGTCATATTAAAGTTGACACTTTAATTTTGAGTTTCATTTTAGCTCTAAAACAACAAAAACCGTGCCACTGTCCAGATACTTGTGGACTGAACTGTATTTTTGCAATGAAAAAAACTGGACTATGCATTCACAGTTCAAGCCAAAGAATATCGCACAAAGCAATCGGATGTTGTCGCGTAACACTGTTTAAGATCTTGTTTAAGACTAAAAGAATGCAGGTATGGTTTGAAAATGTTTTATATCCCATTGTGGTATGGATCTATTGAGGTCTAAAAAGTCTTTATGTCATTCTTATTGCTGGATAAGTGCTTGCACTCAACCAGGAGAGGTATACAGATTTAAGTAATGAAATGCAAATGAGAGACTGAGGCACTGAAGTTACAAATTAATATTATATAAAGTTGTTACTGTGTGCTTTTTCCTGGAAAAACGAAATAAACAAATATATAAATAATGCATAATGTGATGTGCATAGGAGAGTCATTATAGTGTGTAAGTAAATGTGCTTGTAGTTTCTGTTTAAGAATCTACAGTAGACTGCAGTGGTTGGTTGGTTGCTCTGTGTTGCAAGCTAAGTAGATACAGAGTGATTTGTCTTGATCTGAGACTGTGATCATTTGCATTGATATGACTCTACTGATTTGTTCAGCATCTGCATTTTAAACTTTGTACACTGGGTCATCGTGCTATGAACATCCAAGTCAAGGATTTTTGAAGATACAAACCTTTAAAAAAAAATTTTTCCCCTGTTTATTTGTGAATAAGTCTGAAAGTCACCTGCATTTTCACTTGCTTAAGACTGACAGTACTGTGTCCCCAGAGTAAGAATGTGGGAGCAGATTTATTCAGCTTGTATCTGGTGTTCCTGAGTTTTGGTGATCAGTAACAACATAATGAGAAACCCTGCTCATGAACAAATCAGTCAACAAAACCTGTATGACAAATAAATTGTGCCTGTATGGTGTCTGTATTGTTAAGCTTATATTCATTTTGACATAGTGGTTGGGCTTATGAACAAACTGAGTTATAAAAAGACTGGGCATAGTTGTGTTCATAAGTTGATATACAAGTTGATATACCCTTGTCTCACAACTATTGCTGTTTTATTTGCTTAATAATAGAACTGGGTTAAATTGTTGCACAAAAGTCCACAAAACACTGTCTCACACCTGATCTATTCCAAACTGTAGACATGTTAGAACGTTAACTGTGTCTTATTATAACTGAGAATGTCTATGAAAACACGTGTGGCACCACGAACTGCAGCACGCTTACCTTATGCCCAGCGTATCAAGGAAACAGTCCTTCTTTCTAATACATGTTACAGAAACTGAGGATTACACACTAGATGAGCTGGAGACCCCAGTGGAAATGAGAGCCCATGTGTTCAATCAAACAGTAGACAAACGGTGTTAGTTGCCAAAGCAAATTTTTGCCTGGTTAAATTAGTCAATTCTATAGCTGTTTTACTCACTGCCTGTCTGTCTAAGCCAGTTAGTTTATGGGCTAATTTAATACATGGCATCCAAGTTCTCTTATCTTCCTTGTTGGCATTTCGAAGAACCAGGTTTTGCAGGTCTATGAGGTCTCATGTGGAATTGTGTCAACACTTCATGAATACACTTATCATGTACATCTTGCATGTGGTTGGACCTCAGTAGTGTGCATGATCTCAGCGGCTGCCTGCTGCTGTTGCTCACACTAAGCCATGCGTGGCAAAAAAAGTAGGATCCCCAAAAGAACCACTGGTTTATGACTGCCGGTCATACAAAAAGTTGAAAAATTTACCTAGTGTCCCTTCTGATCTGACTTTCTGCAAGAACGATGAGAACTCCAAAGGGAATGAAAGCAGCAACTAGATGTGCCTAAGGGTGTTTGTTTCTTAGAGCCACAATGGCATCCATTATGAGTCCTGAACCCTGCAAATGAAAGAAATCCAAAGAAACAAAAATTGTTTTGGGTGATGGTACCTAGAATTAAAGACCTCCTTGAGAATAGCCATCTGCACGCATATGCAGTAAACACAATGTATTGCACAAGTACTCTGACACTATATTTCAGTTACAAATGATAACTTGTCAAACAATTTCACGTGACAACAAGGTGGATATGGACACATGATGAACATTGATGGGAAAAAGTTTTATAGTAGCACCTTGTTTAATGCACGTTGTAAAATATAGACATAAAATGTTATCTAAACACTATCGTAATAGAGATATGGAGATGCCACACGGTCTGTAATTTAGCATTCAATTAGTCCACACACTGATGAATTATAAAAAGAGTGTGATGGGTAATTTCCTTCATAGAGTCTCAAAAAGGTATGAAGTGGATTTAATTGACTTTGTAATGTGGCTCATTAACTTGTTTCTGTGGAACTGATGGCAAACTTTTTGAAGTATTATTACTCACAAATTGACATAAATGCGCAGTGTATTGCTCATTAGAGATGTCTGCACCAGACTGCAAGACTCAGTGGTCACAAATGGATTACGTCTCATTCTGGTCAAATTTCTGTGTTTCATTAGTCCTTTGCATGGGGACAAAGGCAAAATGAGCATTTTTGTGTAATGTTGGATTAATAAGTCTTGAAAAATGTTTATGTGTAGCTGTTTTTTGTGTGTGGTTCAATTTATGTAGCTGTGCTCCAAGAGCCAACAGTGTCTCCATCATCACAACTCTTGTTCGAATTTTGTCTTTTTGTAATGGGAGCTGTTTGCTTGATTGTAAACTACAATACATTTATTGGAATATAGCCGTATAAATTGAGGATTTTGGATGTTTTAGGTTTTCCTCCATTGGACACCACTGCATAGTGGCTCAGTCACTATGAACTTACGTGCTGGAGGCTCTGTAAAGCTGTAAAACCCCTGCAGCTTATTTCAGTTGTTAAACATGTTGCTCTTCATCCCTTCACTGTTTCATACTTACAGGAGTCCATTAGGCTCATCCATGTGCCCTTCCCAGTTGACCATAAACCCCAACATGACCACTTGTTTTGTTGCTTCAAGATGATGGACTTAGCAGAGTCTCTTTAATGATGACCAACAAATTCAAGAACATCCCTTCATCAAACATCCACTGGTGACCTGAGACATAACTGGATGACTGTGCTGATTTTGGGTGCTGATTCTGTCCCCTCTCATCCATCACCGATATTCTGTTGCATAAAGCGCAGTGGGCCCTTTGACCTCTGTGATCTTTCAGCTTTTGCTGCCATTTTACTTATTTTGGAAGTTTTATATAAAGTTTCTATCAATTTAATCATTGGAAAAGTTCATTTTAGGGACCTGCCTTGGTTTTGGGATCAATTACCCTCGGGAGGAAAATATTTTATACATGCAGCCTACATATTTGGTACAGTAGCCTATATCTGAGCCACATGCAAGCAATTCCTCATATGGCTTTGGTGTGCTAAATTCAGCTAAAAAACCTCTTCTCCTTCACATCAATTTTCCACCTGTTTTCTTCTGCATATCTCCACAACCCATGCCTCGAATTTTTAGCCATTTTTCTCAGCTGCCAACGCCAAATGTAAAAATTTCTTTATTCAGATTCTTCAAAACAATCAGAGAAGCTGTAGGTTCCTCCATTCCCAGTGGGAACTGATTGTGTGAAGCTGGCTTAACCCCAACTTCAAGGACATGAAAAGAGTTCTGATTTAGGAGCCAAATATACTGGAGTCTTTGACAGGTATGAAATAAATGCAGTCTCCCTGTTAGTCAGTGTATTATTCCCCAGACAAATGGCTTTTGGATGAAATCACTCACATATATCAAATTCTTGGCATAATTAAATTTTGCATATATTGTATATTTACATAGGTTATGAAATCATATCACTACATTTTTATGGTTTATCATTTTCATGCTGGGTTATGAGAGTGAATGCAGAGAACATGGGCTCTTGAATAACCTGCTTTATTTGTACTTAACATAGAAAGGATTAATTTCAGCCTAAAAAGAGGGAGAAAAGAAAACATGGACCTTTTTACCTTGTAGAGGTCTGGACAAAACAAATGGACAGAATTACTGAATTCATTCTGCTGATTTCATGTTTATTAACACTTCTTCATTGCAAGCACTTTGTAAAAAATCAAAATAACCCAGAAATGGGTAATGAGGGGCATTTTTACCTAGGAAAAATAAAATAAATTGAAAAAAGAAAAAAAAATAGAACATGTATGAATCAGTGCACCTTCCCTTTGTTTCAGTAACCAGTGAGTGGGACAGGAGGGCAATAAAGAGGAGTAATTAAGTGACTGCATACAGGTGAGAAAAGCTGACTTCACACAAGTTAATTTCCTCAGTGCCAAAATCAGCCTCTTTGAATAAGGAGCCCCCCCAATCAAGTTATTTATTTAAATAATGACAGTAATTCATGCAGCAGTTAGATGAATGTTCTTTTTTAATCATTCATCTACCTGTGATGAATGAAAGCATCAGATTTGATTAAATGCTCCTCATTCATGAGTGCTGAGCATTTGCTCGAATGTTTAAGTATCCAGCATATAGATTTATAACCGTGAAGCTAAAGTGTACGTGTAATGATAGAAGTGTAATGGAATGCAGAAGATGAACTCTGACAATGATTTTTGCTTGCAGAGATAAGGTATCTTGGGGTTATAGAGGTGTGCAAAAGGCAGATCATATTCCTGTGCATAAATCCTGCATGAATAAGGAATAGGATAAGTCGTTGTGAACAGGGATAAATAATGAGACACATTACCCCGAACATGAATATTCAGATTTAGATCCTTAATTGCTGTCCTAATTACTTCTAAGATTGACTAACAGCACTAGTGAATTTAGATTACTTTGTCAGGAAGCTGTCAAGGATAAATTTTAATTTCTTTTTCTAATGTAGATAACAGTTGTGTTTTGAATAACAGCTTTTTTTTAATTTATTTTTTTCCCCCTGATAAAAGTTGAATGAAACCTTGAGAACTCCAGTACATTATATGATTTTAAATTCTGGTTTAACAAAGGTATGAAAGCAATAGCTGTGCTGTATTGTTATTATATGTTTATCAGTTGAGCAAAGCATTTACTTTTTCACCACCTTATGCTGAAGTTTTGCTAACTGGGGGACTGACATTTGCCACAGACTGTGCCAGACTGCATTTACTTCTCATCTTTGTTACTGAGGTTTTAAGTTGTACATTTTTAAGTATGTAAGATATAGACAGACTTTGCATTTTTGTATTTGGTTTTCCTTGGGGCTGGTATGTTTTTCTTTGGCACAATCTGGAGCGTATAGAAATGAAAAAAAAATAATAAAAGCTTAAAATATCACTTAAAGAGCTTAAAAATGTATTATTCGCAAATTGTTTGAATGTTATCAAAGTGAGACAATTGAAGTATCACGTGATAGGGAACATACTTCCAAAAACATTCGACATAAAGAAGTCAGACAAAATACCAAAAGCAACAAAACAAAAACACCAAAAAGGATTTTTTTGCAGGTTGGGCAATTAGTGATATTTCACTGTTAAAATATCAGCATTTTCCATCAATTTTCTTAATATTTTTCCATAATTTATGTGTCAGAATAGTTCTACTTGTCTGTGAAAATTTAAGTAAATAACATGTCCCGGAGCTGCCAAATAGCTATTGGTGTAAAGCTCTGCGGTAATAAAAAAAAAAAAAAAAAAAAAAAAAAAAAAAAAAAATAAATAAAAAAAATATATATATATATATATATATATATATATATATATANAAAAAAAAAAAAAAAAAAAAAAAAGTAAAATAAATAAATAAATAAATAAAATCGCTGCAGCAGTTGTGTGCATGTTACTTTAAATTGACCTCACACGAATCTCAGTTAAATATACCAGCTTTGAACTCTAAGGGCATCTATTCCTTTCTCAGAAACAGATGAGCTGAGCCAAGACACATTTTGAAATAGTATCTCATAAAGGGCATGGCTTCAGAGGTGACCTACGCCATTTCCATCTTGCCATCGTCTCTGAGAAAACGCTGCCTGATGCCGCTCCCAGCAGCATGAATCACAGCTTTCCCTAGAAGCCAATTACGGACCCCCTCATTGAGCGTTGGCAGTGACAAAAACAGCAGCGGCAACCATTGGAAATTGTGTGCTTTTACCTGCAGCTGCTCCAGGAAAACTGGGACGACACCAATAACATATTTACAAATCATGCTCTTTGTGAGTCTCGGCTCATCAGCTCTGCTAGAATATGCGATTGCGTTTGATAAGTCTCTCGGTCTGAATGTCATGCTTTCTGAAACACATAACATCTTCAAGAATGGAGAAGCACTAACTTCTCTCCCCCTTCTGTCTGTGCAGATATTTAGGGACCTGAAATTGCACTTAACTGCGTGTTATGCTTTCTCATCAGACGTTGTTTTTGGGTCATTACATTGTTCTTAGGTGTGTTCTGTATTACATTGCTTTAATAAACTGCACTATTCAGTAGTTTGCTTTGACTTTTGCCGGTGCTCACTGCAGCTGCTATAAACTCATGCAAACTTACGGCAAAGTTATATGCGCTCCCGCTGTATTTTAAACGTCATTTTCGTTATCTGTGAAACTTATTTTCGAAACGAATAATTTTCACATTTGCACATATTGCACAGACTATCTCTAGGTTAAATGAAGCACACAATTGTCAAAAGTAATGTAAGCATATTAAGAATGAAATGCCGACATGCATTAACATGGCATAAAGTACATTGATCCATCTCCATTTCAACCATCTCAGCTTGTTATACTATACAGTTACTATAATGATCTTTCTGACAGCATTTCAAAATCCGGATCTTGATACACTTTGTACATTCACTTAAGCTCAGTTCCTCTCAAGGGAAATGTCTAATGGGCGACTCATTGTGTTACTGTAATGGATGAGAAATCTAACACTGCTGGTGAATCATTTACTTCCCCCAAATGAATTCAGTACGGAGTGTGTAATATATTTGTCTCAGTGAAGTCATAAGCAAGGGGGGATTGACCTTGGGCTAAACTATTTATTAGAGGCCTCTTAGCTCAGTTTGTGTTGATGCAACCAACCGTCGAATTAACCCGTGGGCTTAGACTTTCATTGTAAAACATCAATATCGCTGTGTATGTGGCACCTGGAGCTAAGGAAAGCACTAATCCTAGGAGCGAACGTGATGAGAGAATTCAGAAGAAGAGGCTGATTAAAGCCTCAAACTCTATAGATGCGTTGAATGCAAGAGTGGTGCTTAGCTACGGTGCTGGCCATCTGCAATATGTGAATTTTTCCTGTCTGCTTAAACTCTTTAAAATCTGAATGTGACTGAGATAGTTGGATCCCTATTTGAGCTGATTTAACCTTTTTTCCCGTACTAGAAATACTGGTAGCATAAACAGAGCTGGGAAATCTACGCATGCCATGCCCTGTCAGAACCGTGTTTGAAAAACACTGAACGTTAAAATTGTCCTAGGAAAGACTGACAAGCTCCTTGTGTTAAAATTTAATTCAGGCCTGTAGACATCAATCATACATTTAAATCCTAATTAATATTAGTTGAGTTACCAGGGTCAAAAAAGCGGTATATTTGACCAAACTGTTTTAGCATTAAAGTGGTTGTATTCAGTATGTAAGCATTATGGACAGGTGGATGACACAGAGAGCGACATGCTGGTTGTTGTCAAGTGGAACGGAGAAAACAAGGTTTAGATGGCCTGGCTTTATTACCCTGATGTGTGGAGCACAGTGTGTGTGCATGTGTGATGTGTAATTTCCAAAGTTTCATAAATAAGAAATCAGCAGTTGTGCAAAAATTATGCTGATCTATTTAACAGTTATGCTAAAGACAGATTCTGACAGCTCCTGCAATACTGGTGAGGACTCGGACCGCCATGTTTGTAATCTGTGCAGGGTACAGCGCAGCACACTATACTGATCTTTAAATGTCTATGTCTGGGCTGCTCTTTATATTTATATATTTTTTGCTGTAATATCAAGGCCTGCATGATACTGTTATTTCAACTGCTGTTATGATTGTAACACTTTATTCTTACTGAAAATGTTATACACTATTTCTGAACTAATGCGTATGTGTCTGAGTGTCACTGCAAGTACTTTTAAACTGTTTACAAAGAGCTGTTACAAATATGAATGTATGTATGACCTGGTGAACCCATTCAGTGCACTGCAGTTCTGCTGGTAAAATACCAGGTACATGTGACTCATACTCCAGTGTCACTTATCTGTTGATTTTTTTTTTTTTTTTTTTTTGCAGTCAAGCAGTTGTATTTTATGGTATGGGACTTGTACTGCTGAGTGACTTATAGTTCAGAAAATGTGGTAAAACAAACTTGGCATTTTGATGTTCTGTCAATAGCGTAAAAAAGTGTTAATTTTAGGCCCTGAGCTTTGGAACACATGATCTCCATCCATTTATTCATTAATAAAGGGTTTCAGCAGTCTGGAGAAGCTCAGGGTTTGAGACTGGGCAGGAGACACCACACGTCCACCCACAGTCACACACCACACACACTTTAGAGAGCTGCCTGAAGCACATGTCTTTGGACTGTGGGAGGAAACTAGAGGTGTTGGAGAAAGCCCTTACACACAGACTGAATGGGGCCTAACTGCTTCCCACAGTGCCACCCAAGACATGAAATACTGTCAGTAATTTATTATAAAATCCAACATGATCAACGGTGTGTTTTACTGTGGATTTATGCAAGTGTCTTGCCTGGAATCTATGGAGTGGCTTTTTCGTTTCTTGACTAAGCCTTGGGCAAGCTCAGTAATAATGCTGGCAGAGCCAATAAAAGTGCATTAGCCATTGGTTCCGGCTAAAAGTAAATAGTATTTTTGTGTTTAAGAAAGTCCCCAGCTATTACACTGTCCATCATTGATCAGCCATGTGGAGTCAGAGAGGCATCGAGAACAGCACTAATAGCCCATTCAGTTGGTTATATGATGAGAGACATTTACTAAAATGGACGTTACAGCTGTGTTGCTACAGATTATTTTGTAGTGTGTAATATATAGACAATTTCAGCCTGCTTTCAGCAGCAATATATTCATGTACTTCCTGATAAACATGCCACGGATCACTAAAAAATACTGTCATCAGTGAATGGGTTACAATATTTCATGATGGTATCAGCAAATTTAAAAAGGCGATAAAAATAAAAAAAGCTTTTACAAGTTTTTTTTTCTTCATAACAATAAAGATTTCCGTAACAGTTAATATATATGAATAAAACGTGTACTGGGCTAAATAACATTTTAGCTGAATGCAGAACATATAATTTAAATTTAATGAGGGTCCTTGCATGTAGGAGTGAAGTCCATTCAAGTACTGAGATATCACTTTGATTTATGTTGCTTTCTGTGTCAGTAATGACTGCAGATAGATGATTCTGAAGTTCTTTGACTCCGAGTGGGAAGACCCATTGCATTCACAATGTAAAATAGATCTTTTAAAAAAATATTTCATTAGTCATTTTTAATTAAAAGGGTTCTCATAACTTTAGCCCTCAGGAAAGATCGAGAGGAAAGTGGCGGTGGCGGCGGCGGCGGCAGCATGTGGGAAGGACTGGGCCTCCAAGTGGTGCTGATATGGCTGTGCATGGGGCTCTGCAGTCATGCTCTCACGGCCCTGGAACATGGTCGTGCCCATGGTCACGCACGTCAATGGCAGCTCTCCTTGCACAGACACATGGAGAGAGGCAGAGCAGCCCAGGTACTCCACCGCTCCAAGAGGGGCTGGGTTTGGAATCAGTTCTTCGTCATCGAGGAGTACACTGGACCGGAACCTGTGCTGGTGGGCCGGGTAAATGCAATTCTTGCTTCATTTTTTATCCTTTGTTATTCTGTGAATAGCTGCGGAACTTTTCATGTAAAAATTCTTTCAATTTTCCACATTTGATGCACAAGTACAGCGCCTCTATAAATTAAAAGCTGCACAATATGTGTTATTCACCATAATGTTTGGCCTGGGAAAGTGAATTTCTGAATTTGCCATATAGTCAAATTTAGCATTAAATGGATTTGCTGTTACAATACAATTTAAAGCTTCATGGGCAATTCTGGTCATAAAACAGTAAACAGTAGAAATTGTTTGTATATGAGGAACATGCTGAGTTTTATACTGACTCTATAAAAATGCTTAATGGTTTTAGCAGAACTCCTACTGGTAGATAACTTCGATGTTGACTTGTATTTGCATTTTTTCTCATGAGTGTGGGGACACTTGGGACAAATGTTTACACGTACTCAAATTTCTGTTTAAAAATAACATCAGCATTACAATAAAGACATGATTGTGCTGCAGTGTTTAGGGAGTGTAATTTGCAGCCACATCCCCCACTTTCAGAATACACCCATCAGCATCTTTTTGTATTTAAATCCAGTGCCAATTCATAAGAAGTTAGTTAGTTAAAAAAATTATCCTCTTTTTTTGCGCCTTGCATACCTTGTAAATGTACATCGTCTTCAGTTTCAGAAATAAAATCAGTCATAAAATTTTTTTTCTTATTGCATGACTTTACGCATTCCAGTGACAGCAGCAGTCATTGATTCATATCTTGCTGCTTCTTACTGCAGAACAGTAAGCAGATGCTCCGAAATGCTGTTTTTTATTCTGTTGTGACCACACACATTTCATACATTTAATTTGTTACTAGTGGCAACATTGCGTCGTATATAAAACAACAATTTTCAATCTGTTAAAACACATTTACTGTAATTCCTGTACTGTAGACATGTTTTTGAATGCTAATGGAACCATCCACTGCTCATGAGGTTTTTGGGAGATTTTTAAAAACTCATTTGATGAAAACTTATAAAAATCAGTGCAATAGAACCTATGCACTTTGCTACCTTATTGGTCTTAAAGAGAATTTAAGCCTTAGGACATTCTAGAAATAAATTATGGCAGTAGATGGCATAGTGAAGCCATTGCCCCTGAACATGTAGGTCCCAAGTTTGTATCCCACCTCCTACTGTAGGTCCCTTCAGGATGGTACTTAACCCTGAATTGATGCAGTACAATCGCCCTGCTTTATAAATGGCTAAATCATTCAAAGTTACTTTAGAGAAAAGCATCAAATAAATAATTCAGAATAGATATGGTGTTTGTATAGATATTCAGAAACAACAACAGCCCTTAGAAACCTGGGCCTTTCAATGTATAGTGTACTCTATTCTCACAATTTAGTGCACATTATACTCACTGCAAAATATTTCTAGCTGCATTCAGATTTCGACTCAGGGGATGGAAACATNGCTGTGCCTGGGCTTAGAAACCTGGGCCTTTCAATGTATAGTGTACTCTATTCTCACAATTTAGTGCACATTATACTCACTGCAAAATATTTCTAGCTGCATTCAGATTTCGACTCAGGGGATGGAAACATCAAGTACATTCTTTCGGGGGAAGGTGCTGGCACCATTTTTGTCATTGACGACAAGACGGGCAACATCCACGCCACCAAGACACTGGACCGAGAGGAGCAGGCTCAGTACACGCTGATTGCTCAGGCCGTGGCCCGTGACACCGGCGAGCCCCTGGAGCCACCCTCACAGTTTGTTGTCAAGGTGCAGGATATCAACGACAGTCCGCCCGAATTTCTACATGGCCCGTACCACGGCCGCGTGCCCGAGATGTCCAATGTGGGTGAGTTTGTCACTGTAACTGGTAACCCTAACCCTGCAGACAAGAAGAACGTCGGCATCACATACATGTGCTGTGTAAAATGCAATCGTTTCAACCATAGCAGTCATATTGTTTGTAAACATTATTTTAATTTGGCTTAATTTAAATTATAGTCAATGCAAATGAGTTTAAAGTACTTCCGGGTCCATAAAATCACCCATATGTTTGCTTAAGTAAAACCAAAGCCCATTGAAATGGACATAAATTATAACATTTTTACACCTATAAAGCTCAAGCCTTGTCTGTTTGTTGTTTATGCCGTGAAACCTTATTAAATGTGAGAAGTACCTGCCAGATTCTAAGTCTGTGGCTTTAAAAAAACACAGGTTAATTGTTTAGTGTGTGTGTGTGTGTGTGTGTGTGTGTGTGGTTTCACAGCCTGAGCAGGATAAAGGGGTTAATGATAATGGACAGAAGGATTTTTTGTATATTTTTAGGGGAATAAAGTCAGATGCTAAAACTGCAAAACATAATCTAATGGTTTTATTTTTGATTATATACCTTTTGAATATAAAGGTTCAGTTTTTAATTAATTTAAAAACTTTTAATATGGGAACTGTTACAGTTAGGAGGGAAGCATAGGGCTCTTAGTTAAAATCAACGTGGGGTGGTGGCCTCAGTAGGACAGGGACACTTACTGAGCCAGGACAGATACCAAGACAGCCCCTTTCTCTGACAATGTGTCACTGAGCAACGAACACAGTGGGTCCCTGTATAATCAGCTATTTCATTTTGGCTTGCCACCCATCATGTTTTCTCCATTTTGACACCACTCTGGTCTCCAGGTACATCGGTGATGCAGGTGACAGCCACCGATGCGGATGATCCGACATATGGGAACAGCGCCATGCTCGTGTACAGCATTCTTCAAGGTCAGCCTTACTTTTCAGTGGAGCCACAGACAGGTACGTGTAATGCAGCCTTCAGGTCTTCTTCTGATACATAAAAACTAATGTTAATCAGGAGATTATGCCATTAAATTCTCACGGCATTAAAAATCAGATATGACATGAAAAACTTCTTAAATGTCTGAGATTGCAGTGGATACAACATTTCAGTATATAAAATTAATGCTGCCTTTGATATTTTTAACAATGCATACATTGAGTATTTTTTTCATTCTGCACCTATATAGATGTACGAGAGAGCAAAATGTAACTTCTCCTGGACAATGGTACCCAATTCATTAAACAGACAGCAGGATAATATAGAACAGAACAGATGAATTGAGGTAGTTTGTATTGGATAAACAAATATAAAAATAAATAAATAAATAAGAAGTGGCCAGTGATTCCGGGATAGGCTCTGGACCGCCACGATCCAGACCAGGATAGAGCTGTTAATGATTATGGATGAATGGATGGATGAATGTGTGGTATTTACAGCAAACAATACGGCAGTGCAAACATTATAGTGCATCACAACATTACAGTGCTGTAGCTCCATCCCACGTGAACAGAAGATATTCCCAGTGCCAAAGCTGAGATTGCCAAACAAAGTAGCCACAGACAGGAGAACAATAGTTAAGCTTTAAAAAAAGTTGACAGTACATTTCCCTGGAAGAAACCCAATATTCATGTTTCATTTATGTTGGGATTACAATCCTTTCAAGTACAAGCTCTCCTAGATATCACTGGTGATGTGCCATCCTTGCAATATTTTCCCATGTAACAAGGAGTACCGGTTTGCTAACAGGGAGAGTAACTAGAGTTGGATGACAGCCCTTTTGAGAATTGAATTATAATTAGCAACACCAACAGACAAAGGCTCCCAGCGAACATTTGTGGTCCTTTGAAGAAGTATAGTGAATCCTTTGACTTTAATGTGCTACCTACAGGTGTACATACATACATACATACATACATACAGTAATACCTTGATCACTCACTATGTTTACTCATTATTATTAAAGCAATAACTAACGTTTTATGCAATATACTGTGTCGGTGTCCATCTATAGTGCTGTTTCCTTAAGCCCTTCACTGCTCTAAAAGGCACCTAGAGCCGTAATCAAGCTATTACTGTATATGCATATACTTATTCTCTGCCTCTGTACAGACCTTCTTGGACTTATGATCTTTCGCTTTATGTGATATATCTGTTTGTCATCCCCACAATCCCATAGGAATCATCAGGACAGCTCTGCCCAACATGGATAGAGAGGCGCGGCAGGAGTACGATGTGGTCATTCAGGCCAAGGACATGGGGGGCCACATGGGCGGACTGTCTGGGACAACAGAGGTGAAAATTATCCTGACGGATGTCAATGACAACCCTCCAAAGTTTCCTCAGAGTGAGTACAGAGGAGCAGCGGTGAGACCACAAACAGACACTCCATGTCATAATGGGCATCTGTATAGGATACCTACTGGGAAGTGTGGCAGCCTTTTCTCTTGACATCAAACTGTGTTTTAAATTAAAATTAAAATGAGCTGTACTGTAGAAGTGGATTTCCGGCCTTGTCTTTGAGGTCCCCTGTGTATACTGGCTTTTGTTCCAGCTGAGT
Organism: Arapaima gigas; assembly: GCA_900497675.1. Lineage (NCBI taxonomy): Eukaryota > Metazoa > Chordata > Actinopteri > Osteoglossiformes > Osteoglossidae > Arapaima > Arapaima gigas. The sequence goes on from UFQX01000928.1 coordinate 111,718, forward strand.
TATAATTAATTACACACGATTGGATCGTTGATTGAATTCTGAGCAGGTTTTTCACCTATTTTGACATTCCCACTAATAAAATAAATATTACTAGTGTCCTATTTTTATCAGTTAAAAGGAAAGAGTGGTGGCAGATATAATTAAAACTCCCAATTTAAAAACCCAATTTATTAAATAATTAATTGCCCCGAACATCTAAGCAACTGAATGTTTAATTACATTTATGACTAATCTATCCTATTGTCTAATGTGCACAAATGAACAAATTCACAATCTTATCTGTTGTTCCATGTGCACCAAATGAAACTTCATGAATGAAGAGGTTGGAACATAACCGACATTATCATTATAATTCTTTATGTGACTGACATCTTTGCTGAATTACAATATTAGGTAAATTTAGCCATTTATGTAGCAGGGTACTGTCACTGGGGTACATCAGAGTACCTGAGTACCTTGATCTGGGGTACTACAGCTCAAAGGGGTTACCTGCATTTACATTTAGCTGATGTTTTCCTCCAGAGTGACATACAAATAAGAGTAAATAAAAGTGCTTCAGCAACAGATAAAGAGATAAAGACACAGACCTGTTATTGTCAAAGCACTGCCACTATGTCCAGTACCATAGTTTTTGCCAGCACACATTTCACGAGTAGCTGCACATAGAATTGACAGGAAATACAATGACGATTGTGACAGGTAATTTAGTGCAAATTTATGGTGCGGACAGGTCAGGAAAGAGGTGGGTCTGGAACAGATGTGTTTTGAGACACTTCTTGATCGAGCAGAGATTTAGCAGTTTTGAGAGACAGAAGGGGCTTGTTGCACTGCATTAGAGTTAAAATGAAGAACCTTCAAGGTTTGGATATTGGACCTCTTGTGAGAAGGATCATCGAGTGGTGTGAGGTTGAGGAGCTTAGTAGTCTTTCTAGGGTTGGGTTGAAGGGATCGGGGTCTGCAGACATCAGAAAGCAGGCCTTTCGATGGTCTTGTACGTAGTCTTGAAGGCTGCCCTCTTCTGATGACTGCCGAAAAATAAACAGAAAGAAAAGAGCCAGTGAGATCTCCATGGCCTGGACCAGGACCTGTGTAGAGTGTGTTGTGAGACAAGGGTGGATCCTGCAAGTGTTTTGTTAGATGCAGGAAGGAGTTATGGTGTCAGTGTCATAGTTACAGCTCAAAGGCAAGACTTTTAACCACTATGCTTCCCATCTAAAATGCACATTTGGCAGGACAGGAGTTTAGAATGACTGCTGTATAGATTGATGCTAAATCCTATTAGGGCACCTTTTCTGACATCTGGTACAAAGCCTTATTATTTCAGGATGTCTTTTTCGTGACAAGGTCATTTGCAATCCATTTACTATTCAAGAAAATGGCAAAAGACCGCATGTCATGAGCGAAATAACCGCAGGGAAAAAAAATTAACTTAGAGAACATTCAAATGCTTTTGTGAGTATGACTGGACTAAAAACATTTTTTTTCATGCATTGCATAATATATATAGATGTGGCTGAAAGTATTATTACCTTTACATTTTATTCAAATAATGCACCATTCTTCCTGAAACATATTGAAATTAAAAGATTTTTTTGTTATTCATACAGGTACTTCTTTCGTTTGCAGTGGAACGAAACAAAAAAGCTGTGAAAAAAACTGAATTCTTGCTTATTCTACAAAACATTCTAAAATGGCCTGGGCAGTATTATTTGTACCTTTAAAAGTTTTAAGAAATAATTGGGCTGTAGTGACACTTGAAGCAGACTGTTATCCTTTAATTAGTACCGCAGGAATCTTCAATCTTATAATCATTCAGCCAGTTTAAATGGAGAAAAGTCTCACTCTGCTGTTCTGTGTCACTGTGGGTATTACACTAGACATGGAAAACAGAAGGAAAAGCAGAGAGTTTGTCTGAATAGGTTAGAAAGAAGGCAATAATTAAGCATGGTCAATGTAAAGGCTACAAGACCCCCTCCTAACAGCTTGATGCTCCTGTGACCACTGTTGTCAATATTGTCAAGAAGTTTAAGGCCCACAGGAGTGAAGCCAACATTCCTGGATGTGACTGCAAGAGGAAAACCGATCCAAGATTGAAGAGAAAAATTGCTCAAATGGTGGAGAAAGAACCAAGAAAAACATCTGAACAGATCCAAGCTGACCTTCAAGTGCAACAGTTTCAAGTCACCCCATTTGTTGCTGTCTGAATGAAAATGGGCTCTATGGTAGAAGAACCAGGAAGACCAAGGAAGACCCAGAAACAGAAAAAAGCCTGACTGCAGTTTGCCGAAATGCATGTTGATAAGACCCAGTCCTTCCTTCTGGGAGAATGTCCTTTGGATAGAGAAAACAAAATTAGCACTTTTTGGTAAATCACACCAACTCATCTGATCACAGAAAGCAAAACGTAACATGGAGGAGCTCAGTGATGTTGTGGGGATGTTTTCTTGCCTCTGGCACTTGAATTTGCGCCAGGCACGATGAAGTCAGAAGACTTTCAAGGCATTTTGGAGTGAGATGTACAGCCCGTGCCACAATGCTATGTCTCAGTTGCAGGTTATGGGTTCTCAGGTAGGATAATGACCTGAAACATATCTCAAAAAGCACCCAAGAATGGATGAAAAGAAAACATTGGATCATTCTGAAAAGGCTTGGGATGAGTCCTGATCTGAATCCCATAGAAAGTCTGTGAAAAGAGCTGAAACTCACACCTGGGAGAAGCTCCCATCAAACCTCAGAGAACTGGAGCAATTTACCCGACGGGTGGGCCAAACTACCAGTGGACAAGTGCAGAAATCTCATTTAGAGCTACAGAAACTGCTTAATTGCAGTTACTGTCTCCAAAGGTTGTGCTACCAAGTATTAGGCTAAAGGTCCTAGTATTTTTGTCTGTGACATTCATTAGTTTAATTCTTTTAAATAATATCTTTGGTCAGTTTCAACTTGTTCCGGAGACAGTTTCCAGTTATCCGGAAAGAGGACAAGGGTACCAATACTTTCTGCCACATCTATGTGAATAATATTTTCATCTCACTTCTCTGAGCCAAATTTAGCAGCAAAAAAAAAATCTTTCCTGAGGTGTGAATGCTGATATCAGATCTGTTCCTAGGAGGTCTGCTCTCTTTCTCATGATGTCAGCAGAAAAGGTCTGGTTTTAGACATGCAGAACAGAGGGGAACCTTCCCAAACGGAGCGTATCGCTCACCACCTCCGCCTCCATTGTTTGCACTCAATTATATCAGTGCAAACTCTTGGCTCTTGGGTACAACTATGAAGCAGGACTCTGATGATTGAACATAATATAACAGGAAACGTCTCGGGAATTTAATCATCTGTCTCTTACGAGAACAAGAGGGAAATCATGTGTATTTATACAATAATAATAGTCTGAATGAGTTTTTATTTTTAACTCTTGTTCTTGATACAGCAGGACTTTTTGGTGTTCAAAGCTATTAAGAAACACTCAGAAACCAACTCTGCAGCTTGTGTGTGTGAGGGGGTGGCGGTTATGTTATATTCCCAACTCATGTCTTGATGTAACATTCAATATATGAAAAATAGCTATAAAGAATAGTCTCTTTTAGTTGCTCCATTTCGATTTGTGATTCTTTCCCCCATATAAAAAAAAAAAAACGTGAATTTGTCTTTTATTTATGTACCACAGAAGGCAGCCCAGACCCCAAACCTTATTTTTTTGCCCTAAATAAATACAAATGCACACGGGACACCAAATGCAACAAAAGCCATATTGGGGATGGGAAACTAAATATCATGCATGCAAAAAAACAGTAACCGACCCCAGTTACTAAGCTGTGGTTAACAGAAAGAGCACAGCACTCCAAAACACTTATTCAAGATAGCTAAAAAAACAAACACGCACAGCAAAGGATGATGGGAAAGGTCCATTATTCTGGGTGGGACATTTAATGTTCTGGCATCGTGTAATCTGTACTTTTGCATGAAATAAAGGCTGACTGCTCTCATACATATACACACAAACTGCATTTTAGACTGTTTTCTAGTTATTCCCTTCATTGTATTTATTTTTTAACACATTTGTTTGTTTGTTTGTTTATTAATTAGCCACCTGTTTGTGTGGATGGATGTGCAACCTGCACCCCAAGGGCTGTTCTTTAACCAATTCTGCCTACAAGAACTGAAATGAATCTATACTATACCTGCTGTAAATAACATACATCAGTTCTGCTGAATCACATAACCGTATAGTTACAGTCGCACACATTTGAACGCACACTGCGCTTAAATAAAACACAGTTGAATAATTTGTTAGTTTAGACACATAAGATTCAATAAGTACGACGTTATGATACTTGTACGTTCAGCCCGTGGGCCGTGATTGTGGTCCTTATTGTGGTCCTTCTTTGAAAAAGGCTGGACATTCCTCCTCTCTTGGCGTCCATGGCGTCAGCTGAGTTTGTAACATGGCGGTTGGTTTCTTCTGGCAGGTGTGTATACCATGTCTGTGTCGGAGGACAAAGCTCCGGGGGAGGAGGTGGGCAGGCTGAAGGCCAGGGATCCAGATATTGGTGAGAACAGCCTCATCACCTACCGCCTGATTGAGGGCGAGGGGATGGGGATCTTTGAGATCATCACAGATTTGGAGAGACAAGAGGGCATCTTAAGACTGAAGAAGGTAAGGAGAGTGTAGGGGCAGATTTTTTTTTTTATGCCTCTCTGAACGGGCACAACCGTGACCTTTTTTACCGTACATCTAAACATAGACATATGAAATTTAAAAAGGGTTTTAAAAAACCCACAGCACTCGAGAGTTTGAGATGTGAAGGCACAAATTGCTGATAATTTATGAAATCTGGGAAATTTCTACTGAAGACATTCGTTTGCACCCGGGGGCATTCTAACGCAAGTGTTGCCTGACATCGATGTGCTGCACACTGATCTCTCATATTTTCATAACAAAGAAGTTCACCAGTTACCAGAAGTGTTATAAATGTAGATTCATGGAAGCTGCTGGCAAAGAGGAGCTGAAGGACTGAATGTCAAGTGGTAGAGCAGTGAAATGCGCACAGGTCCAGGGATCGATCGTTGCAGAGGTTTTTCAGATTGCTGGAGCTTAACGTGTCATTGGATGACATGAGGCTGTCTCTCCGAAGGGAGGCAGACAGACACAGTGAAGTGGGCAAATGGTCACTGTGAAGGCAGCTCTGCTGAGCATTGTAGGGATGGCAACCGCATACACTTCTCAGCGCATAATCATTCCCTGTGCCTGAAAGCAAGCGAAATTAAAGCTGGAATTACTGACAGGTATGCTGGGGTTTTAATCAAGTGTTCCGTTTCAACTGCAGGCAGGTGTCGTGGCTGGATTCTTAAGCAGAACCCCGGCACTATTGCGGATGCTCTCTGCTGATGACTAGTTCCAGCTACAAAATGATTTAGTAGTAAAACATGAGCTGACTGGGTTGACGACGGCGACAACAACAACAACAACAGCAACAATAACGGACAGCTCTTATTATTAAGTGTTTATTAGGATTATCTGGCAACATGCCAAAATGTAAACAAACAAAAATACATACATTAATAAATAATCATGGAGGTACTTTGTCCTCAAGCTGTAAAACATCATCCTCCAATTTCAAACAAACAGTGTGACAGTAGTGATAATGCATAATGTGCAGGAATGATGAATAATGTATAGGAATGAAATTGGGAGGTAATTCAGTTTTCCTCTGTTGCCTTCAAATGTTTTGGAGAAGTCTTTTTGAAAGCCTGATATGGAGGCTGATTTCAGTCTTTCGGGTTGTATTAAAAAAGCGACAAAGATGAATACATGTGGCCACTTAAACATGAAGCAAAGTAAGATGAATTCATTTGTGTGTGCGGAGACCACGTTATTTCTTGCTTTTAGTCCATGACAACAGCACAAAGTGGCTTTTTAAATTGCCTATATGTGTAGGAAGTGTAGCTGAAGTAGGTAAACAGAAACAGTGTCTAGGATGTGTAGGTGCTTATTAATTTCTACATTTTCTGCGGTAGAAGTGAAGGTCTGAGGCCATGTTAAGTGCAGCTCGGGAAATGTTATTCAAAAAATTTATCTTGATGAATCTCAGAATTACAGTTTGAACTGAGGTAATATTTTGATCTGTGGTACCTCCTGTAGCACTACTTCTTGATTATGCTTTTATTTTAGCATTTTGTGCAAATTCCCATAATAACTGACCATATTTTAGAAATTAAAAAAACATAAAAACATATTTAATGTATATTGATGTACTTCTTACTGATGTAAGACTTTTCTTTTCACTGCAGGCATTAGATTTTGAGGCGAAACGGACGTACACTCTGCGTGTGGAGGCATTCAATGAACACGTGGACCCTCGCTTCCTCACCTGGGGGCCTTTCAAGGACACGGCCACTGTAAAGATCATGGTGGAGGACGAAGATGAACCACCTACTTTCACCTCACCTATGTACAGCTTTGAGGTAGAAGAGAATGCCCCCCAAGGCACCGCAGTGGGACAAGTTCACGCCAGAGACACAGATATTGCCAATAACCCAGTTAGGTATGAAACTCAAACCCATACATTTCCCTGTTAATACAAACAAAAATGAGTTGTCATTGTTGTCTAAGTCCCTAATAAATAGATTTTTCTTATAGGTACATGATTCGGCGGTACACGGATTTGGAGGAGTTCTTCAGCATTGACCCAGAGGATGGCCTTATCAGAACCACACGGCCGCTGGACCGTGAGACCATGCCCTGGCACAACATCTCTGTTAGCGCTGTGGAAATCGGTGGGTTTCCAGTCTGGACAATAAAGTTGTTAGAAGCCATTTATATTGTGTGACTACAAGCAGGTCACCCCGTTGAAACGGAATTTCAAGTTTGACACCAGGATTTGAACCATACTTTATCACCTAGTGTCCGTTCATTTTACTAGTCAAAGGTACAGGTGAGCTGTCTCTCAGTCTCTTCTGTATAACTTTGAATAATAGGTACCGTATCCAAGATTTAATACATACATATTCTTAGCAACAAGTTTATACCAGACCTTATGTTCTATACCCTTAATTACACCCATCCCTCATATGATGTGGTGCCTTACAATGAGAAACATAACAATGGCTTGTCTAAATAAATACTTTCCCTACACAACAATATGATAATAAAGTATTTTATTTTTTTTACATTACACACTATTTTTATTTCCAAAGATATTCCTTTTGTGTGATCTTGATAATAAACAATAGAGTGCAGAGTGAGAGTCATGTGTATTGTTTTTGGGAGCTGTATTTCTTATTTCTCTACAGAAACTTTCACTATCCAAATTATCAAAAATGTCTCATCCAGTATATTTTGTACCTTATCTGTCACTGTATGGCTGCGGGACAGACTCCAGACCACTATGTTACTTCTCATGTGTTTGTTTTGTCATTGTCATTTGAGCTGTTTTAGTCACCAGTTTATTCAGCTTATGTTTTCTTTTCCCAACAGCCACCTGCCTCCCTAATGTCACGAAAAGACCCATCAATGTTTAGATTCTATTACTACTATTATTGTTATTTATGTGTCCTGTTTGTTCAGCTGCTGCAAACCTATCCTATTGTACCCTAATTAAAGACGCAGCTTTTGTCTGGGAATGAAATATCTATCTATCTATCTATCTGTTCCATGAGAACTACTATTTATTTGATTCATTTACTCTGGATCAGAAAAATCTCAAGGAGTTCATTACTCTGCTCTTTAGGTGGCCATCACCAAGACGCTAAAGTCCGCGTCAACATAAAAGTCGAGGACGTCAATGACAACGCACCTGAACTGGCGTCGCAGAATGAAGTCCTAATATGTGAAAATGTTTCCCCTGGCAAAGTAAGTCTCAGATTGCAGTATTTCACATGGATGGGAAATCAGTGATTACGAAAAGCAGGCGAAACAATGCTTGAAATTTCCCTCAGCTGATCGACACTCTAAGTGCAACAGACAAGGACGAAATGGGCCCCCGGCAGCACTTCCACTTTAGCATCGCCCCGGAGGCTTTTGGAAACCAGAACTTCTCCCTCAAGGATAACCGAGGTGGGTAGGTGACTGCGGTCCAACTGCCAGGTACACTTCGACAACAAGGTCAAGTTCTTTTTTCTGACAGAAAAACACCGATTGGGAAGCGAATCTGTTATAGTGGGCCTGGACACCCCTTTTTTAAATTTGCTGTGATTTAGTCCTGTGAGCTGATCTAGTAACCTCAGTCTAAACTGCTGTTTCCCCTAGGCTTTAGAAAAAGAAAAAACAAAACTTGAGCTCAATCTTGCCTTGTTAAGCTGTTATTTTGTTTAGTAAGTCTTTTAATACAAGCATTGTGTAATGTTAAAGGGTGGCACTGTGGGTCAGTGAGTAGCACTTCACGGTTGCCTAGGTGTGAGTTCAAATCCAGCTGTCTGTGAGGAGTTTGCATGTTCTCTGCCTGGGTTTCCTATACACTTCAAGTTGGTTGCTCTGAATTGACAATGGTGTGTGTATGAAGGTTTGTGTGCCCCACTTTGCCATCTGCTGGTGTCCCATGCAGGGGTTCTTTCACATCCCAGTGCCGAGCAATTCTGTGATCTACTCCACAGAGCCATGACCCTGGCTAGGATTAAGCATTCACAGAAAATGGAAGCACAAATAAAACATTATATGTTTTAAATATATTACAGCACATGCTCAACAAGTTGTTTAAAATGGCTAAACTGATTTTAGCAATGTGTTAACTGGGTTACAAAGATAAGAAATTTTTAATTTAAGCTCATATTAAAGTGAGATTCTTAAAAGCTTGGTTAATTCACTGAGAAATAATTTCATACTCTGTGTCCACTGGAGGACACTTTATCAAAGGGGCAGTAAAAGTTGAAGACACAGGCTTTTAACCATAGGCCTTTAAAGGAATTCTCTCATCTCTGTTTCCACAGTGACCTTGTACTGATTCAGGATGCTGGATACTATTATTATAACCCCTACCACCCTCAAATGGAACTGGTACCAGTGTTCAAGCAAAGCTCTGGCAAGCTGTCTGAAAAGCTCATCATCCAAACAGTTTAGCATGGCAGGGGTCATCACTTTAAATTTGATCGTTCATTGTCTCCACGTAGACGTTGGAGGACACTCGCTTTTCTGATGTTCTTGCCCCTTTTTCCCCTCAGACGGCACAGCCGGCCTTTACGCTGCCCGGAAGGGGTTTAGCCGAAAGACCCAAGATGTCTACCTCCTGCCCATCGTGATCAGTGACAATGGGATTCCACCCCTGAGCAGCACAAACACCCTCATGGTGCGGGTGTGCAGCTGTGACAGTAGGAATGCTGTCCTATCCTGCAATGTGGAGCCCTATGTTCTGCCGGCAGGCCTCAGCACAGGCGCCCTCATTGCCATCCTGGCCTGCATCGTCATCCTCCTGGGTGAGCCCCTGTGGGGACGTTTTCTAGGCACTTTGGCTTAAACAGTTTGAAAAGTAACAAATTATCTCCAGCTTTACTTTTGTGCATCTATGTTTATATGGCTCTCTTAACAATTATGTCACTGCCATTGATGCTGATCATCCCTAAATCATATTTTTGTTTGAAACAACATGTTTGCATGTATGCAACATTCATGAAAGAATGCAGGCTTCCATTCTGCATGAATTTCGATTTACAAATTTAATGTAAATCTGTGCCCTTGACTTTGCATGACAAGTTATCAGCTCATACTTGCAAAAATGCCTCTTGGGAGCGGAAATGACATCAGCGGAATGAGAATGACCCATGGTGTGGGCCTGGTCAGTAGGTCATGGAATATCTTAAAATGGTTGCACATTTCCAAAACGGAATTAATTCTTAAAACGACCCAACTAATAGGAATGTGCACCATAGACACACGCCATTCTGTTGTGTTGGAGAAGGTTATATCAAAGAGGTTATATTTGTATGGTGCTGCACCTTCTAATCATCTCCTATAGACCAGTTTTGCAACATCTGTTTGTTGAGGGCCAGCAGGTTTTCTAATAACATGACAGTTACAAGCTGAGTTCATGTTGAGACTTGTAGGAACACAATTAGATGTTAATTTCAAAAGGGACTGACTCTCCTCCTTGTTGTTGCAGCCATTGTGGTGCTCTTCGTGGCTCTGCGCAGACAAAAGAAAGAGCCCCTTATAATGTTTAAGGAAGAGGATGTGCGAGAAAACATTATCACCTACGACGACGAGGGCGGCGGCGAGGAGGATACCGAGGCCTTTGACATTGCCACGCTAAAGAACCCTGACAGGGCCAGTGGGATCCTGCCCAGGAAGGACATCAAACCTGAGTTTCAGCGCCCTCTTCAGCAGAGGCTGCAGCCAGTGGCCACCAGTGCCAATGTAGACCTCTTCATCACGAGCCGTGTTCTGGAGGCGGACAACGACCCGGCGGCACCGCCGTATGATTCCATCCAGGTGTACGGTTACGAGGGTCGTGGCTCCATTGCCGATTCCCTCAGTTCCCTGGAAACAGTCACTACTGACTCAGACCTGAACTACCACTACCTCCAAAGCTGGGGACCACGGTTTGAAAAACTGGCCGATCTCTATGGCACCAAAGACTCCGTCGATGACAACTCATAACGCCTAGGTAACTCTCATCAACATCTTGGCCAGTGACAATTAGTGTATGAGGTTTACTATAAGTTTGCTGTATGTTAATTTATTTATAGTAAACTTTTTGTTGGTTTTAAGTATGCGTATGGTCCACTAAATCCTTATCACAAGGTTGGTTTTGTACACAGTTGCGGTGATGAGGACAGGGAACGACAGTTCGCAGGGATGTCTGCAAGTGACCACAAGAAGCTTCGTAGGCCACAGAGATTCACTTCGTTGGCTGCAGCAGCGTTCGTGAAGAAACTTCTAGAGAACTGTTCTGGAATCACAGAGAAACAATGACTTGTCAATACTGTGCAGGAGGTCACACCACGTAACACATTGCCTTACATTAGAAGTAAAATCTGGAGAAAATTAGACGATTCGATTCTTTCTATGGCCACCTTTCGAAAAGTACCCTCCGTGACTGAATCATTCATTTTTTAGAACCACAAGAAGGTGAATGTGGGAAAAAAAATGTACGGTTTTCACTTTTGCTGAATGTGGAAGTCACAAAAAGCAAGCTGTGAGCTCAAAAATCGCCTTAAACAAGAGGGTTGTTTTTTGTAACTTGAAGGTATCCGGAAGCACCCTAAATTCCTTATGTTTGTACAGTGCAATGTGCAGATTTGTCACCTGGGGATCAAATTTATGGATTAACGTATAACTTTTTATTACATCATGGTTACTGTTCATTGGGGCTTTATGGTAGCACTACTTTGCAGTACCTTATGTACCTAATACCTACTGGGAGGCTTCATAACAACTGGTTTTTATCTTCCTTATTGCATAATTTAAAGTAATTTATGCAGCGATTAAAGATTTATGTTCCACCATAAATCTTTGCTATCAAAGTGAAAATGGGAAAGTGGTCTTTACTTGTAGGGTTGTAATAACTAGTTTTTGAGACCATCATTTCATGTTAATGTATGAAATGACATGGAAATCTAAAAAAAATAGATGAAACCAGTACCAGTACCCATCAGACCATACCCCGAATTGGCACAAAGCCCCGTTCTTGGTGTCTTGTCTTAGTATGGCGAGAAAAATTAATGTATTCAGTCAGTAAAAGATCTAATTTCAGTGTCAGTTTTATGGTACCTATTTGTACAATTTAGAATTTTCTTATTTTAGTATATACAGACAACCGTATCTCTGTGTGTAAAGCATTACTACATCACTCTTATGTTTCATCAACATTGTACTGTGGCTTTATTACATGCTTCAGTCTAAGAAGCAAAACAAAAAACCCTTTTAAATAAAATCTTTTTTTATAAATGCTTGGTGGCTTTATTATATAATTATTTAAGCATGTTTATTCACTTGAGAAATAATGTTGCCCGCCACAGAGGTCAAGCCACGCCACGTGGAAAGCAAACAAGCAGTCCATTAATCATGGAAACAAACTGGAACAAAAATGAAAAAATGAAAAAAAGAGAATCCAGAAAAAATTCCATACATTAAATAATAAAGTAAATGGAAAACCAATAAAACGTATGGAAAGTTATCAGTACATTGATAAACAAACTGTAAATCTGTGTAAGAATGAATTTATATGCAAATGCTTCCATTTTCCATTTATTTGTTTGTTTGTTTTTGCTTTGATGCCCTCCTTTGTACATTATGACAACAGGTTTTTAGATTATTAATTTGCCTCTGATTCCTTCAGGTTTTCCTTTCCTTCTTGTTGTACCCAGCGGTCACGAGCTGAAGCCGTCATCCGTCATCAGCCGAACGTTTCTGAGCCTCACGTCCCCGGATCGTGCTTCTGAGAGAAGGTCAGCAAAGTATAACTAGTCAGCAGTTTTAAACCGACTGCGGGGTGACAGTGCAGCGCAAGCTGGTTATGTCTACAGCTACGTTCCACCCGCAGTAACTGGGAAAATATATGAATATTTGACGGGTAAAGATGGGGTTTCTTGCACTTCCAGTGTCTTTTGTCTCCTGCTCGTCTCTGATCTCCTTTCCAGGCTTGTCTGTGGTTATTTTTCTTCCACATATCCAGCATTCTAAACTGTTAACCATCATGGAGCAAAGTCTTAACGGATAGCGTTCAACATGCAAAAAGTGAATGATATTTACAGAAGGACAAAGGCGGTGAAATGCAATTTTTACACTTGTCAGATACACATGTTTTTGTGCCTACAATCGTTTTAGTGCATATTGTTCAGTGAAACAGACTCGTCATTTTTACAGCGTGAGACTTTAGCACCGACTTAGTGCGGTTTATTGTTGTGTCCCGTCAAACAGTGTCAGCCACTGTGGGCCGGCTGCTCTCGCCGTGGAGGGAAAACCGGTCAGTATTACAGCAAGAAACAAAAGCAGGTCTCAGTGGAGGTGGAATTGGCCACATTTTCTCACTCGAACGCTAGTTATTTTGTGAACATGTCAGTAATAGCTGGATTAGCGCTCTTGTTCTTGAGAAATGGAGCTTAATGAAACAACACTATATCTGGATATTGCTTAAAGACAGCATGGACAGCATAATGCAAAGTAGATTAGTTTTACCTTTAATAACAAATCATATTAGGAATAAATATTGAAAATTAATGTAAAAAATCACTCACAACGCTAAAACTGAGGTTTCCCTGTAATTTGGTTGATGCTGAGTGGCAGCTATAAATTCGGCCCACTTTTGTGTCTGCCTCTACGTCCAGCTAGATGCTGCAGCTCTTTGAGGTGCCGTGTTTTTCACGGAAGAGGCTTTGATCCCGCCTTTGATTTCCACGGCTCGTCTGGCGACCTTTGGCGCTGGTGCCCTGTAGCCCCTTCCCGTGCTAGAAAAGATCGGGATGCGATCAAAGTCTCCGGCCGCAACCCGCAGAGACGAAGCGCGACCACCCTTGAGGACAGATGGCCGGGGGTGTGCATCAGTAGCTACGAGAAGGCGATCCTTACGCTGCAGGAAGAAGGCTGGCGAGATCTCGGAGGGGTGTGTGGGGGGGGGGGTTAATGGCATTCATCTTGTTTTCCCTCTGTGTTAGCGGCTGTGATTTTTCCTCCCGTTTTGCCAGCATCTGAGTGGAAACAGTGAAACATCGTGCGATGTTCTTCTCTCGCCGTAATGCGACCGGCATCAGGCGGCGAGCCGGCGCACTTTGCAACTCCTCGGCGTCGTTTCCTGCGAGGCTGCCGACGGTACGAGCCGGGATGCTCCTGGCTGTTCTCACGTCCTTGTTAGTGAAAGTTGGCGCATAAATTACACTTTGGGCTCCCACCCCCCCACGCCACATCCTACAAGAATGATTCACTCCCCACATGAGATCCCCCACGCTGCCTGTTTGAATACAAATCCACCTGCATTATGAACACAGCCATGAAAATGGCAAAAAATGTGCACTAAATACTAAGCTGGGAATGTGAGTAAAGCGTATGACGGTGGCAGAAATGTAAGATCAAGGCTTAAACAGCCGCTACTAATTGGCTGTCAGAGAAGTACAGCGTTAATTACATGTTATTTTCAAATTGCGGCAAGAAGAAGGTATCGCAGGTTTTAACCCAACGTACAACCGTTTTAGTTTGGTCGCAGGTATGGTAAGAAGAAAGAAAGTAGGAAAAACACCTGAAATGTACTCATTCCCTCCACAAGGTGAGGCCGGCATAGAGAACCGGGGGCACGTACGTTCACATCTAGACCATAAGCCTTTGCTGTGGATCTGAACATTTAAGATATTTGCTACAGCTGACTTACTGGGGCCAGTTAGGTGTCGCTGCACAATGTGTTCTATCTGAAAGAAGCTGGACTGAGAAAACCCCCTTCTGTACATCGCTTGCACTTCAAAAGGTGTGGGATGCATAATGGGCTGGGCAAAAATAAGAGCAAATAGAAGAACCGAAGGAGGGGAACGGAAGGGAAAACAGGGAGCAAGTCAGAATATCTGCAGCCGAGACGGAGACACCCTGGTTAACAGCGTGATCAACTGTGGCAAAGCTGGGTGTCGAACACATTTTATCCCCTCTACAATCGCTTCAGTCCTTAAGACACTTGGACTGGTAGCAAATGTGTGTGTGTCTGAATTTGTAGAGCATATATTACCTGGCATTCATACTTGTGTAATAAGAGAAATGGATGTCCATGACATTTTGATCTTGGTCTGCAGAGCTGAGAGAACTTCCCATCAGTTTCTCGATTAAAGGACGACAGGGATAAATAAAGAGATGGTGAGTCAGTAAGTTCTGGAGTCAGTCTCAGGGTACCCAGCACGCACAGCACGCAACAATGGGGTATTTTAGAAGATACATCATGTTTCACTAACCACCATTGGCCATTTGTCGAGATGACACAAAATATGTTGTGAACCACTTGATATGAGGAATTGTGAGGGCAAGAAATAAGTGGCATTTGTGCGCAGTGTATTTCAGTAAAGTGAAAAGCAGAACAAGACAGACGGTAAAAAGCAAAACAAGATCCAATCTGCATGTCCTAATCTAACCTGTGGCGGTGAAACGCGGAATTCCACATTTCCCAAAGTGTCATCACAGCCGAGAGAGGAGCACAAAGGAGATTTTCAAAGGTAAACAAAATGGAAGCTGTTGGACCTGAAAAAATGGTAGAAAAACAGGAATAAAAATGTTGGATGGATGGTGTAGGGCGGTTAGAAGAGACTGGTAGGTGAGCCAGCAAGATGTCAAAGGAATACTTAGTCCATCAAGGGATCAAAGGATTTGTAGGTCAGAATAGATGAACAGTTATGAGAAAAAGTTTGTGAAACCTTTGGAATTGCATCAATTTCTGCTTGAATGGTTCATAAATTTGACCTGGTCATCATCTAAGTCCTAATTATAAAGACACTGTTGACGTGCAACATTTTCCGTTGTCACATCTCAACTGATGGTTCTAAAGGCTACATGAACTTTTCCCCACAACTGTATAAACATTTTTCCTCACGCTGACTTTGAATACCAGTGAAGAAGTATTTCTTATGTTTTCACTGTCAGCAATAGCGTTGATGTGTGTGTGTCTGTGTGTGTGTAGATGTTTGAGCAGGACGTGTGTGTAGGACACATTATTTACCGACTTATTAGTCTTTGTCCTTGTGTGTAAAACTCAGCAGACTACAATTTTTTTTTGAGAACTACGTGTGGAGGCTGGGGGGAAAACCGGGACTTTTAATGTGGCTTTAAGATGCATTAAAAAGCCAGGAAAAAGAGTGGAGAGTATTTTTAGCACTTCCAGCTTTGGAAGCGGAATCAACCAGGGAAGAAGTGCGACAAGGAACACGGAACAACTCAATAGTATTTCACACTTAATTAAGTGCATTGATATGAAGTCATTCTAGTCATTCAGCACCAACACGTAGTTTGAGGATTGGGCTCAACAAAGTATTACTGAAACGTCGCACTACTTCCACATATGATAACAGCAGTATTAATAACTACACGAACGAACCCTTGTGTTTCTGCTGAATGGCAATGAGAACTTTTGTTTCTGCAGTTACGGGTTATATTAATAAATAAATGTGCACGTTCCTAAAAGAATATTAGTCAAAAGACACGGAAAGAAATCCCATTTTTTTGCTGCCTTTACATTACAGTCTGATGTATTTCAGCTTTTTCTACTAGATGGTGTCGTATGTTCCATCCATCCATCCATCCACCCATTCATTATCCAACTATCCAATAATTCATTCATCCATTCATAAATTTGTTCATTATCATCCATCCATCCATTGATTTAGCCATTACCCGTCTATCAATTCATCCATCCATCCATTATCCACCCATCAATTCGTCCCTTCATTATTTCATTCACTTGTTCATTATCCATCATCCTTTTTTCACCATCATTTCTTTCATTCATTCATTCGTTCATTCGTTCATTTTCTAATATTTTTATATGTGATAATCAGTTCTACCCTGTGATGGAGTGGTCTCCTGCCTCGTGCGCTTTGCTTCCTAGACTCTCCACCACTGTGTACATGTATTACAAGAGGGAACAGCAGCAGCAAAATTCAAAGTAAGTCGAATTATACAGCAGTTATGTCACTAAAGCCAAGAAGTTAGTCTTACATTTGTCTGAACTTACATTCTAGTTTATATATCAGTATGAGAACCTTCCGCTTGACCCAGATGCAGAACGAACCCTCTATATGAAGACCACCTGGATGGGGTGGAACATTTTCACGCGGTGAAGAGTGAAACAGAAGACTGTGAGGGCAGAGCGTGTGAGGCCGGCGGAAGCTCGACGGCGACCTGACGCTGAGCTCAGTCTCTCATCGGTGAAACTTATTTAATGTGGGTTTTGCTCAACGCAAACTGATTCCAACTGTCATGGGGGTTGAGCTCCTGCTGCTCCGCTCACTCACATAATGGCAAACATTCAGCAGCAAAGTTGGAGGCGTTTTCATTTCCCTCCCACACGCCACCGACTTTTCCATAAACACAAAATAAGATTGTTCCTCTGGCGGGCTCTTATTAGAAAGGCACACATTTTTTGGCTGGTGTTTAGAGATCAAATGCCTTCCAAATAAAAGTGGAGCTTTATTGTACAACCGCTCACATGAATCATACGCTGAGATCAATGAACACATTGTTCTAATTTCACAGAGAGATGGGGGCTCCTAGGATTAAGAAATCATTTTGAGGTGCCGCACCTGGGAAGGTTCACAGGAACGTTCGCGTGTATCAGCTCACCTTCATCTTTAGTCGACATTTCTGGACGTTTCTGGACGGCTTGCAAATGCCGTTTCGGTTTTTTTTTCCCGCATTTTGAAATTGATGTGATTTTTGATTGTGGTTTTCGGGTTCGTACTGGATCACGGTGTCAAAGCTTCGGTTTTTATTTATTTTTTGAAGGAATGAGGCTGTAGAAGATCAAGGTGTGAAGAGTTTGTGATAACAGCCACATGGTTGATGGGTATTTTTATACTTTCCCATATTGGGAAAAACACACACACACACACACACACACACACACACACACACGTTTGTGATCATTTAATGATATTTGTTGGGTATTTTGATCATTTTCTTGTCAGACGAGATAGGATTAATATTTCTTATTGTGCTTTTTTCAATTTTTGGGCCATTTTTTGTTGCTCAAGTCCTGCTTGCTGTGAGGTAGAATTCTCCCCGTGATGAATAGTGGTATTTGCCATTCGGATTTAAAAGTTGATTTATTTGTTTAGCTGCTGATGGACATCTTCGCTGCCATCCCTGCCTTGTGGCACATGTGGTGTTGTGCCTGAACGGCAGCTGGATTCCAAGTGACATGAACCCGCTTTGGTAAGAGGGGCCAACCAGTTCTCTCCAGTGTCTTATCTGTTAAATAAAATGCTAAATATTTTCTTAAACGAAAGAGTGAGGACAAGGTTGCTGTGTAAAAATAAATGATAATGTTTTGAACAAGTAAGAAGTACAACGAGAGCCGCTCTTAGCTCCAGAAGAAGTCCAGCACCATGGACAGTTCCAGAGTCCCTCTTGGCCCAGGGAGCTGCCCAGTGTCACCTCCGCTGGGGTCTTTATCCTGTCTGTGATCTGTCATGGGGAAATTTCCTCCCGAAGAAACCAAGAGGAATTTCCAGCCATTGGGCAGCAACCATCACACCCCCATTTCACTGCGTTTCCAGACCTCCATCCACAACCACATTAACTGACTTCCCCACATGCAGCAAACAAATGTATTTTTATACCGACATGTTACACATGCTGACGTCACATTGCATACATTTATAATTTTCCTGACAGTTTTCTCCAAAGTGACTACTGATCTTATTTATTCATTTGTACAAATGGGTTCGTTCTACTGTGTTGCTTCTGGCGGAGCTCCTTGATCGGGGCCCTGGGATTTAAACCTGGATCCTTTAAGTCTAAAGATGGTGGCTTCAATAACAATGCCCCCTGCTGACCTTTCCCTCCCATTCTACTGTTCTGTTACTGTTAAAGACAAATAAAGATCTATATAAAACACCTATTTAAGTATCTATATAATAAAGGCATGACGTGACCAGCGTTCTCAGCGGCAGCCATCTTGTCTATTACTGATGTTCTAGGTTACTACAGGTAGTTAATAAAGAAAAAAAAGAAAAACGTTCAAAATAAGTGACATGTTGATTTCGAAATCACGGTGTAGCACAGCCGGTGGTCTAAAAACTGTTTGCTCCCATTCCTACAATGATAAACAAGAGGCAACTGTTGAAGCGACGACTGGGCCTTTCTTGCACTGTGACAACAAGGGCAACAGTGATGCAGAATAAGAGCCGAATAAGCAGAACCAGCACTGTTTCATGGAGGGTAAGAAATGAATCTCATATCTCATGCCGACACCGACAGTGGCAGCGATGGTGACGGTCACTCGTACTCGAACATCAATTTCATACGTGTCACTGTGATGCCCACAGCTTCCCGGCGATGTCTGTAATTTTGCTCGCTTTCCGAATTCCCCTTATATTTCATACGTAGGTTCAGCATTTTCATTCAAACTGATTCTTCTCCCACTTTCAGAAAGATAATTTGTCTCCTCCACCTCCTCTTTTCTCAGTGGCCCCCGACGTGTCTCCCACATACAAGTGAGGAACCAGACGGTTGTTTTTAACCCTCTCAGGAGCCGGTTTCTCCAGGATGCGATGCTCCTTTTTACATGTGAACAACTTCCTAAATTTATGCAACCAGAAACTGCAGACTGAATGTCCAAGGAAGCCAAAAAGAATCAAAAATAGATAGAAAAAATGAGGTATCTGAAAAATGTGAACATTAGAAGATGGTCTCAAAGCAGTTATTACAGTGAAGAATGGACATATTCTGTATATAACGTGTAGAAAAGGCTTGAAACTGACGGACGTAACATTTGTCTCCTACATTTTCTTCTTCTTGCTCCTGGCACTTGCTTTATAAATTTGAACTTCATTTCAAGTCTCATCCTCTCTCTGTCTTTGGCTCAGCCTTGGTTGATAAATGTTGAGTTGACAATATACATGAAATAGCATTTATGACGTTTACATTAAACACACAATGAGGGACATGTCCCAATACCGGCTGACGAATAAAGAAACGTTTCGCTTGCAAGGTTTCTATACTTGAGAGTATCACTCAGTAGCTCTTTACATAAGAAAATGCACAGGTGAAATAAGTCTTTGCAGCTGTAGAACCGGTAAAATACATGTGGGGATGTTGTAGCTGCAGGTGGAAACTGCACTCGGTGTTTTTTTTCCGGTGCCAAAAAGAGGCACAAAGTGAAATCCTGAGAGCAGCTTCAGCCTGAAAAAGACAGTTGTGCCCCGTTCAGCTGAGATGCTCTGAGAACTCAAGAAGGACCTGTCACGGCCCAATTGATCCCGCTGCGGCTTCGCTTTCCATCGTCTCCACTTTGTCTCGCAAGTGTCTGGGGACCCTCATCCACTTAGGACAAAGCTTTTGCCAGGTCACGACCCCCACTGCTCCTAGCTGTCTGCCAGGTCCTTTCGAAACACATTTTTTAATGTATTCCTTGACCTCTTAGTGCTTGCAGCTGCCGTGTGCTATTAAGACCCGTGACACAGGGAGACCCCCCCCCCCCCCCCCCCC